>CM039596.1:41038025-41227833 GCA_022457205.1 Saccharum spontaneum | reverse complement strand
GGTTATGGTCAACGGCAAGCCCTAACGAGAGAATTGAAAGGACTTGAATCGAAAACGGAATCGAGAACGCGCCGTTACCTCGAGTTAGGGTTATCAAACCCTAAGCTAGGGTTTAGGGGTAAACCCTAGGTGCAAATCTCGGCCGAAGGAAGGAAGCGAGGGCACGGGAGCACAGGGGTGAGCTGCGGCGCTGGGGGATACCACTGTGGTGGCAGGTGGCCGGCTCTTGGCGGGTGGAGGCTCGCCGGCGGCGATTTTTGGCGGCGGCGCGATGTGGCGAGCAGCGGGCGCGAACGAGGGCACAGCGGGGCTGGGCAGCGCGGGCAGTGCGAGAGGGCGGCAAGGCTCGCCGGAGAGCAAGGGCGCGGCGCGTGGAGGCTCGCCGGCGGCGAGGATGAAGCGCGGGAGCGGCGGAACGGCGACTAGGGCACGGCGGCGGCGGATGTCGAGCGGATGAGGAAAAACAGAGAAAAACGATTCGGTTTTATGAGGGCTGAGATCCGCTTGATTCGGTAGCACCGGACGCGGTGGTCAAAATCACCGGACGCGGTGGTGCAGCGTCCGGTGACACTCCAGTAAGCGCCTGGAGTCACCGGGCGCGTCCGGTGAGGACAGACCGGACGCGGTCAGAGTCCGATGGCTGAGTGCTCGGGAATTCATCGCGGAGCACCGGACGCGGTTGTGGTAGCCGGGGACCGGACGCGGTGGTGATCAGAGGCGCGTCCGGTGCCTAGATCTGGACTTTGTCTTCTGGAAAACCGGACGCGCTGGTGGACACCGGGACCGGACGCGGTGGTGCAGCAACACTGCGTCCGGTGGAGCGTCCGGTCGCTGTTTTTCGCCATTCTTCGTTCCGAACTTCGACGCGACTTCTCCAATCAAGTTCCATTCAAAGAGACACAAATAAACACCAATTAGAACCTGATATGAGTGACCTCACTCAAACCCTCAAATTTTTCAAAGTATTTTGCCTTAGGCTAGTATTATTTTTACGAAAATAGGCAATAAACACCCGAGGAGCAACGTATGGCCATGCAATAGAGTTTTTGGACCTTTAGGAGCGTCAAATGCTCTCTCTATTCATGGACGAACACAGAGGTTGCTCAAAGCTAAACCGAAAAAGAACGACAAACAAACAACCATGCATATGCAATGCAATACAAGAAAGTAAAGCTAGGTTGCTTGTCAAGTTTGATCCACGGTTAGGCTTCTTCACTCCTCCGAAGGAGGGTTATCGTAACCGTGTTAGCCAAGCCCTAAATGCATTGCGATAAGGTAACATGACATATGATACAATGCAATGCAAGGGACAACACGCGCTCATTTTTTAAAGTTACTTGAATCAAGCACATTAAGTTCACTTCTTAGCCTACAAAAGGTAGCCTCGTCCAAAGGTTTAGTGAAGATATCCGCTAATTGATTTTCACTTCGTACACCTTCTAGTGATATGTCATTTTTAGCAACGTGATCTCTTAGAAAGTGATGGCGGATATCAATGTGCTTGGTGCGAGAGTGTTGTACCGGATTGTTAGCAATTTTAACGGCACTTTCATTGTCACATAAAAGTGGCACCTTTTCAAGAACAACTCCATAGTCTAGGAGGGTTTGTTTCATATATAAGATTTGTGCACAACAAGCCCCCGCGGCAATGTATTCCGCCTCGGCGGTGGACAAAGCCACACTATTTTGCTTTTTAGATGACCAAGATACTAGTGATCTCCCAAGCAAATGGCATCCTCCGGATGTGCTTTTTCTATCAATTTTACAACCGGCATAATCCGAATCGGAATAGCCAACTAGTTGGAATCTAGCTCCTTTGGGGTACCATAAACCAATACTTGGGGTGTGCTTAAGATATCTTAGGATTCTTTTTACGGCACTTAAGTGAGGTTCTTTAGGGCACGCTTGAAAGCGAGCACACATGCACACACTAAACATGATATCGGGCCTAGATGCGGTAAGGTACAACAAGCTACCAATCATAGAACGGTAGAGAGTTTGATCAACCGGTTTACCTCCCTCATCTAGGTCGAGATGTCCATTTGATGGCATTGGGGTCTTGATTGGCTTGCATTCTTCATCTTGAATCTTTTGAGAAGATCCTTGGTATACTTTTCTTGAGAGATGAAAATCCCTTCTCTCATTTGCTTGACTTGAAAACCAAGGAAGAATGTGAGCTCACCAATCATTGACATCTCGAACTCCTTCGACATCAATTCACCAAACTCCTTGCAATAATCTTCATTTGTTGACCCGAAGATGATATCATCAACATATACTTGACAAATGAAGATCTCTCCATTAAGCTTCTTGGTGAATAGTGTGGTGTCAACCTTCCCGATGGTGAAGCCCTTCTCAACGAGGAAGTCCCGGAGGCGCTCATACCACGCTCTAGGGGCTTGCTTGAGCCCATATAGCGCCTTGGACAACCTATAAACATGATTAGGATATCTAGGGTCTTCAAACCCGGGAGGTTGATTGACATAGACTAGTTCATTTATAAAGCCATTTAAGAATGCACTTTTCACATCCATTTGGTATAATTTCATATCATGATGTGATGCATATGCAAGGAGGATACGAATGGCTTCAAGTCTTGCAACGGGTGCAAAGGTCTCTCCAAAATCAAGGCCTTCAACTTGAGAGAACCCCTTTGCAACTAGTCTTGCCTTGTTCCTCACTACTATGCCTTGGTCATCTTGCTTGTTTCGGAACACCCACTTGGTTCCAATGACTCTTGCACCTTTAGGATGCTCTTCAAGTGTCCAAACTTGGTTGCGGGTGAAGTTGTTCAATTCTTCATGCATGGCATTCACCCAATCCGGATCTTGAAGAGCTTCTTCTACATTCTTAGGTTCAACACAAGAGACAAAAGAGTGATGTTCAACGAAAGAAGCTAGCTTTTGAGATCGAGTCATTACTCCCTTTGTAGGACTCCCTATGATGAGTTCTTGTGGATGAGCTTGAAGTAGAGGTGAGTTTCTTCTATCAACCACTTGAGGAGGTGGATGGGGAGCATCAACATCTTGTGCTTGTGCCTCGGCTTGTTCATGAGAGACATAAGTATCTTCATTTTCAACTCTCTCATCCTTGTCATCATCTTGAGGCACACGTGATGAAGATGGTGGATCAATGATTTGCACATCGTCTTCATCATCTTTTGGCTTGATGTCTCCCACCGGCATGTTCTTCATGGCCTCCCTCAAGGGTTCATCACCTACATCATCACAATTCTCAATTGCTCCTTGGGAGCCGTTAGATTCATCAAATTCCACATCATATGTTTCTTCAACCAAACCGGTGGTATGGTTAAATACTCTATATGCTTTGGACTTTGATGAGTAACCAACAAGAAAACCAATATCACAACGTCTTTGAAACTTCCCTAGGTGTTGACGCTTCTTGTAGATGTAGCATTTGCAACCAAACACCCGGAAGAATGAGACGTCCGGCTTCTTTCCATTTAGCAACTCATAGGGGGTCTTGCCAAGAAACTTTTGGAGGAAGAGGCGATTTGAAGCATAGCATGCGGTGTTGATTGCCTCGGCCCAAAACTTTTCCGGAGTATTGTACTCATCTAACATTGTTCTTGCAAGGGTGATCAAAGTCCGGTTCTTTCTCTCAACTACACCATTTTATTGAGGAGTGTAGGTTGAAGAAACTTCATGCTTGATTCCAATTTCATCACAATAAGCTTCAATGTTGGTGTTGTCAAACTCTTTCCCATTGTCACTTCTAATCTTCTTTATCTTGACTTCAAATTCATTTTGAGCTCTCTTTGCAAACTTCTTGAAGCAACTTGCCACTTCTGATTTGTCATGAAGGAAGAAGGTCCATGTATATCTTGAGTAGTCATCCACTATCACAAGACAATAGAGATTACCACCCAAGCTCTTGTATGTTGTAGGCCCGAACAAATCCATGTGTAGAAGTTCTAGCACTCTTGAGGTTGACATGAAAGCCTTGGTGGGATGAGTGTTTGCAACTTGTTTGCCCGCTTGACATGCACTACAAGGTTTGTCCTTTTCGAACTTCACATCCTTCAATCCTCTTACTAGTTCTTTCTTCAATAGCTTATTGAGAGTGCTCATTCCAACGTGTGCAAGCCTCCTATGCCAAAGCCAACCAAGTGAGGTCTTGGTGAACAAACATGTCATCAAATTTGCATCTTCGGAGGTGAAGTCAACAAGATAAAGATTGTTATATCTAAAGCCTTTGAATATCACTTGCTTGTCATCTATCTTTGAAACTTCAACTTCATTTGGTGTGAACAAGCATTGGAAGCCAAGATCACAAAGTTGCCCAACGGATAACAAGTTGAAACTCAATGAAGCAACATAGAGCACATTTGAGAGTGAGTGATCATTTGATATTGCAATCTTTCCTATACCCTTGACTTTGCTCTTTGAATTATCTCCAAATGTGATCTTCTCTTGGCATATCCCATTCTCTTCAATTGAGGTGAACATACGAGGATCACCGGTCATATGTTGAGTGCAACCACTATCAATAACCCAATAAGATCCACCGGTCTTGTAGTTCACCTACACACAAGAGATTAAGCTTTTTGTTTAGGGACCCAAACTTGAGAGGGGCCCTTGACTTTCTCAACTAGTGACTTGGCAACCCATATTTTCTTTGGCCTATTCTTGTTTGGAGGACCCAAAAACATGACTTTCATCTTTCCATTTGAATCTTTTCTTAGCATGTAATGAGCATTGAAGGCAAAGGGTCTAGCATGCTTGGGCAAGGGTTGTGGTGGTGGAGTTTTGCATTCATGAGCAAAATGACCTTCTTGACCACACTCAACACATCTCTTTGGCTTGGGCCTTGATTTGCTTTGTTGTTGAGCTTTTGCCTTCTTCTCTTGATTTGCCAAGTACCCAATACCACTTCTATCCATTTTCATCACGGTGTTCATGAGGAGCTCACTTTGCAAATATTGGCCTCTTGTGAACTTGCTTAGGCCGGTCTTGAGATGCTCTTTTTCTTGCTTGAGCTTCTTGTTCTCTTCAATGAGTGACTCATTTGTTGTTTGCTTCTCAAGAGCCATCAAACATTTGAGCTTCTTGTTCTCATTTGCAAGCTTCTCATTCTCACACTTGATCTTGGCATAATCATCATGGTTGCATGACTCAACCACACTCTTGCCTTTGCTACTAGAACCTTGCTCAATGCTTTCAATGATCAAATCATCACATGATGTAGCTATATCACACTTAACAACATGGTTAGTAGCATCATGTGTTTCAAGAGCAAGTTCATTAGCAACCACAAGACTATCATAGTCAATTTTTAATGTGGTGTACTTGTCTTTTAGAGAGCTATGTCTAGTGATGAGCTCATCATGCTTCCTCTCAAGTTTATCATGTTGATCTTTAAGCTCTTTGTTAGAGGTTTTGAGCTCCTTGAGAGTGGAAGACATAATTTTATTTTGATCTCTAAGCTCACCACTAGTCTTTTGAGCATTTTCAAGCTTAGATGAGAGTGATTCATTTTCATTTTGAAGATCATCATTTTCACTTCTTGTCCTTCTTATGATTTTAGTGTATTTGTTTAGCAATTTTACAAGTTCATCATAAGAAGGTGCATCAAATTCATCATCACTATCACTATCATCATCATCATCACTATCATGATTTTGTACCTTACGTTCACCCTTGGCCATAAGGCATAGGTGAGTAGTGGACGATGATGGTGAAGAAGGCGGTGAAGGTGGTGGTGAAGATGTCGGTGAAGATGATGGCCCCATCACAAATGCGGCAACCTTCTCTTTCTCATCATCGCTCTCATCTTCGGAGGAGCCACAAGATGATTCAATGTCGGTGAGCCAATCACCAACAATATAAGCCTTTCCACCCTTCTTCTTCTTGTAGAACTCCTTCTTCTTGCCATCCTTCTTCTTGTATGGCTTGTTCTTCCTCTTCTCATCTTCTTCATCACTTGAATCATTTTTCTTGCCCTTGTTCTTGTTCTTGAACTTGTCTTTTGGTGGTCTAGGGCATTGATGAGCTAGGTGGCCAAGTTCACCACAATTGTAGCAATCCATCTCCGAGATGGGCTTTCTCTTGCTACTTGTGAAGAATTTCTTTTTCTTGCCATCGAACTTGATGCCACTCTTGTTAAGCTTCTTTAGCATCTTGGTGGTCTTCCTCACCATGAGTGCAAGTGATTCATCATCGATATCACTTTCACTTGAGCTTTCTTGCACGATCATGGCTTGGCCCTTCTTCTTCTTCTTGTCATGGCTAGCTTTGAAGGCCAAGTCTTTCTTCTTGGAAGATGATGAGCCCTCTTCCGGAGTGATGTGCATGTACATCTCATGAGCGTTGATCTTCCCCAATACTTGAGTCGGTGTTGCGGTGGAGAGATCACTTTGGTGAAGCACGGTGACAATGTGACCATACTTCTCAACGGGAAGAACACTCAAGATCCTCCTTGCAACATCCGATTGACTCATTTGAGTGAGCCCAAGAGCATTGAGGTCCTCTACAAGAACATTCAAGCGAGTGTACATTTCATTAGCACTTTCTTTGGGAAGCATCTCAAAAGAATTAATTTTCTTTAAAGCAATATGATAGCGTTCCTCACGCTCACTCTTAGTTCCCTCATGGAGAGCACAAAGATTTTGCCACAAATCATGAGCGTTCTTTGCATTACGCACACGATTGAAGATATCTTTGCCTAAGCCCCGGTAGAGTGCATTTTTGGCCTTTGCATTCCACCGGTCGTACTTCTCCTCGTCACCCGTGGGGTTTGCGGGATCCTTGATAGCGGGAAGCCCTTCGGTTGCGGCTCTAAGACACTCGGCATCTATGGCTTCGAGGTACGCCTCCATGCGGATTTTCCAATATGGAAAATCATCCCCCTCAAAGGTGGGAGGTGGTCCTTCCCCGTTAGACATCTTGCTCTAGGCGGTAAAGCCTAAATTAGGAGCAACACGGCTCCGATACCAATTGAAAGGATCAAGATGCCCAAGAGGGGGGTGAATTGGGCTTTTCTAAAATTAATTGCAAGAATTAAATCCTACAAGCCGGAATTCACCCCTAGTGCCTACTAGTGTTCCTAGAGAGTCTACCGTTAAAAAGTTTTGCACCCTAGTTTCCAATCCTAGTCTAGCATGGCAATTCTAGGAATGTAAAGCAAGCAATGAAAGTAAATACGAGAAAGTAATTGCTTGAATGTAAAGGGGCAAGGAACACGGCGATGTTTTTCCGAGGTATCGGAGAGTCGCCACTCCCCACTAGTCCTCGTTGGAGCACCCGCGCAAGGGTGTCGCTCCCCCTTGATCCGCGCAAGGATCAAGTGCTCTCTACGGGTTGATTCTTCGACACTCCGTCGCGGCGAATCACCCAAAACCGCTCACAACTTGAGTTGGGTCATCCACAAGCTCCGCCGGATGATCACCAAACTCCCAATCACCACCAAGCCGTCTAGGTGATGGCGATCACCAAGAGTAACAAGCTAGAACTCTCACTTGACCACAACGAGCCCAAATGAGGAGGTGGATGCACACTTGCTACTCTCGAATCACTAGTGAGGAATCACAAACTTTGATTCTCAAATCTCTATCCTCACTAGAGCTCTTGCACTCCCTTGCACTCTAAAGGGTTTTCTCAGATGTTTGAATGAGCAAGAGGCCTCTAAAAGAGGTGGAGGGGTTGTATTTATACACCCCTCAAAGAAAACGAACCGTTACTTTCTGACACGGGGTCACCGGACGCGCCGGTGCAACACACCGGATGCGCCGGTCCCCTGTAACGGTCAAAACGCGATTTTGAAAACGAACCACCGGACGCACCGGTCAGGGGTGACCGGACGCGTCCGACGTGCAAGGGTGCTTACTGGACTTACACCGGACGCGAGGCCGCGTCCGATGCCTGAAGACCGGACGCGTCCGGTCCTCTCTGGACCTTACTGGACTCGCACCGGACTCACCGATCAAGTCCAGTATCGCGTCCGACGGGTGTTCTCCCACAGTGACACGTGTCAGCCACTGACCACTGCGTCCGGTCCTAGCGAGGACCGCGTCCGGTGGTCAGGGCCAAAACCCTAACGCAGAGCGTACTCACCGGACGCGTCCGGTGCTCCCGAAGAGCGCGTCCGGTGCCTGGAAAACAGCCCGAAACTCGTCGAAACGCGTCGCAACTTCAACCAAGTTGCTTCTAACTGAACCTTGAGCTAATCTAGGGTTGCCTAGCGCCAAGTTTAACAAGTGTGCATCACACCTAAACATAGGACTCGCCTAGGTCAAGCTACCCATTCATGCCCCCCTTTATAGTACGGCCAAAAGAGAAAAACGAAGATCCTAACGACTATTCCGAATGTGTCTCAACACCTCGTCATCTGGAACTAACCGTCCTTAATCTTGACGTCACTCTTTTGAAAACCGAAACGATTTCCATCAAGGGACACGAATACCACAGTGCTCAAAGCAGTTATCACCTCCATGACCTAACTTACCAAGTTTCTGCAAAACACACGTTAGTCATGGTAATAAAGTGTTGTCATTAATTACCGAAACCAAACCTTGGGGCCTAGATGCTTTCAGCGCCACCGTGTCCGATCGATCCTTCGCGTTAGCTATCCCTCTGGCGCCTGACCGGACGCACCGGTCCCGCGAGTGACCGGACGCGCTGGTGCAAAAGCCTAGCGATCCGCGCTTGACTGCCGCTGCCACTGACCGGACATGTCTAGTTCAGCGTTCGGTCACCCCAGTGACCTCTGTTCGCCTCCGTTTCTATCCATGATGACTTAGAGAAAATCTTCGTCTCCGGTGTAGTGGAAAATAGGCATTTCACTTCCACAAAAAGAGCTGAATCCCACCTTGCAAGCTCGGTGGGAGGGAGAGAGGGCCCCAAACCCATCTCTACCGCTCAAACTCCACCGCCTTCACAAGTGTGCTAACATCACCAAGTGTACATCACTATGTGCATATGTGTTAGCATTTTCACAATAATTTTTGAGGCAATAAGTTAGCTCACTACTAGATCTAAATGCATATGCGAATGAATCTTCATCTAGTGGCACTTAAGTGATCAATAGCCCCCAGAAATTCTCCTCTTTATAGTATAGCTATCGATCCTAAGCCATCCACACCCTGTGTCTTGGATGCAAAATAAAAAACCCTATCATATACCTTTGCCTTGAGCTCCATGATTTTTCTTTGCACCTTCATCCAACTCCATCATGGCAAGCACTTGATCACATCACCATTGTTTGATCCTTGCTTCACCATGTCATTGCACCAACCACATCATGGCTACACACATGTCTTTGCTATGTAGTTAGTACTAGGTATTGTCACTAATTACCAACACCAAACATAGGACGTTCACCTTTTCTCGTTCTCAAGTCAAGAGAATAAACTCTTAAGATGAGGGGTGATTCACTAGTTGATTGAGGTGATTACAAACCTCTCGGGACTGCCACACGAGTTAGCAAGCTCACCGGGCAACGCTCTTGCCGGCTAGGAGCAAGCTCCAAGAGTAACACAATCCACCGGCTTGAATGTGAACCAAGTGCTCTAGGAAATGAAGAACAGTTGGGGCTGCTCTCTAATGCAGTTTGGAAGCTTAATCTCACAAGGATTTGAGTGGAAATCAAGAGGAGAAGCTTGAGAGCCTTCCAATAGAAAGGAAGGAGCAAAAGAGAGAGCTCTGGTCACACTTGGGAAGGAGAATGGCCGAGATAAATTGGGTGACCGTTAGAGGGAGAAGAGTAAATACCCCCTTGGTCCCAATGGTCGACCTGTGGCACTACCGCTCTCAAGGTGCGACACTGCCGCACCTACCAGGACAACAAAGGTCAAGATTGGAATAACGAGCTGTCTTGGCTAAGGCTTTAAGGATATTTGGAGGGTAAGTGAGCACTTGGTTGCACATCAAAGCTTGTACATTGTATCCCCCTTTATAATATGACTTTTCCTAAACAAATTCAAAACATCAAAGAATTTAAACCTCCTTTGAGTTGGTTGCCGTTTTCTTCTATAATTGGGGGTTCCACCATTGCATGTATTATCATCTTTATCAATATCACTTCATAAAGGCTTTGCAATCATCTTTGTCTCATCTCTATGAGCAAACATACCTTGAGCATGTGACTTGAACCATTTCCATACATATGAGTTCACCTTGTGGCTTTAAGTCACTTCTACTAATGATTTGATTCTCAACACAATATGACTCTTCATAGCTTGATTAATTCCTCGACTCAATGTAAGTACTCTCTTCTTCACCTTAGCCATGGTACCTCAGTCCTCAAGCCGTCGCTTGCCCTTCACCTCCGCTTAGTCCTTCGAAGCATTTTCCTTGTTATCTTCACCTTGTTAAGCCATACTCAAGTCACATCATATTGAGCATCCATTGAAAAACTATTTCTTCAATATTGTGATCCTTGCTTGAATATCTTCTAGATATGAATATTAAGATCAATCAAGCTTTAGTTGGATTCACATAGATTGAGATATATGAATCAACATCAACATGGTCAAGCCAATTCATGATTCCTTATATCCTATTTATTTTGGCTTGTCATTCCTAATACTCACTTCAATCTTTATCTTCATACTTCTAGCTTGATCAACTCAATACAAAGTGATTTTCCAAATCTTTATCCATACAAGCAAATCAACATAGAGATCGATTTATATCCAATATGAGTTGTGTCCTTTGTCATTTGAACTTTGCTTGGCATATCCTCACTTATGCATTCATTCTTTAATCCTTGATCAAGGCTAGTCCATTATCCAACTCTTCTTGTTCATGCAAGACAAGCCATTATAGAGACCAATCTAAAATTATCAACTCATGTCTCATTTGCTATTTGCCAAATATGCTTGCTTTCACATGATGCTATGATATCCCACAACATAGAAGCCATTTAATTGATTCTATTTGTATTGTTGTCTTTTGCTTGAAGTAGATTGTTTCTATGATCTTCCAATACAACAATATACAACTTTGGCCTTCACTTGAACACAATATGTGAAATATCATCAAGTTTGCCTTCTCGTTGAACCTTTAGACACTTATCATTTACAATACATAAGTGTATGCAATAAACTCAGTTTCCTGTTCAATACTTTAGCAAACTTATTAGACCTTTAATGGTGTTGTCATTCAATCCACCAAAACCCACTAAAGGGCTAGATGCACTTTCACATATCCACCTATAAAAAAACACGGTTACATATCCAGACAAAAGAGGAGCAAAATGTTTAAAAGTGAACAAATAGAAAAAAAAATTGAGCTTTACTCCCTCCGTCCCAAAAAGACAGTATTCTAGGAGTCAGCACGCAAACCAACAAGAATAACAAAAGTGTTGCATACCTATATGTTGTCTCTTCTCCTTTCTTCTCTAGTTCCCCGTCACTCGCCTCATCGAGCCGCCTTTCATGCCAAAAGCGCACCCACTACGCCGAGTATCGACATCGGCGCTCGCCTCACCGAGCCCCACACTTTGCCTGGGCTGGATCTCAACTGCTCCGGCCTCCACGAGGCAGAGGAGAAGAAGAGGGGCCCAGTCACTGACAGAGAAGAAGAAGAGGGGGCCTGGGCTAGATCTTGGCTGCCTCGGCCTCCGCGTGCCAGCGGAGAAGAAGACGAAGGGCTCGGTCACCGATGAAGAAGAAAAACAAGGGGCCGACCTAGATCTCGGCCACACTAGCCTCCGCGTGCCGATGGCGAAGAAGAGGAGGGCGGGCGCGGTCTCTGAGCCGATGGAGAAGGAGAGGGGCTGGGCGCCAGCCTCCGCGCCATTGGAGGAGAAGAGGAGGACGGGCGCCGGTATTTGCACCAGTGGAGGAGATGAGGATGGCGGGCACCGGCCTCCGCGCCGATGGAGAAGAAGACGGTGGTCGCCAGCGGTGCGGTGGTCGGTGGGGGTGACGAGCAAGGGGTGGAGAGTGGGGACTAGAGAGGCAGATAAGACGATATCCACACGAAATCAGAGGATGCGGCTGAGGAAAGACGAAGACAAGACAAGGATGAGAGATTGAGTAGGTCTACTGCTCGATTCGGGTTAAAGTGATGGGACCTTCATCTACAATGACACTTTCTTCGGATACTTTTTTTTAGGGACAAACGAAGTAGGTGCTATAGGTAGGGTAGAGAACATCAGGAATTTTCTCATTGGAAACGGGCATACGTACGTCAGAAAGCGTCAGTTTGTCACAATATGAGGGTGAGTTTAGTTGGTAAAAAGTTTTTTTAAGGAAAATATCACATCAGATGTTTCGTGCGATGTCGGAAGGGGTTTTCAGATACTAATAAAAAAACTAATTACATAGCTTGCCTGGAAACCACGAGACGAATTTATTAAGCCTAATTAATCCGTCATTAGCACATTTGTTACTGTAGCACATTAGTGTCAAATCACGGACTAATTAGACTCAAAACGTTCATCTTGTGATTTCCAACCAAACTATACAATTAGTTTTTTTTATCTATATTTAATACTCCATACATATGCCGCAAGATTTTACTGTATGTTTCCGTGAAAAGTTTTTGATCGGCCTCGAGTTGTCACATACACCACCACGGCCATTACTCATGTGTCGTGGCCTCAGCCCTTGTTTAGATTCCAAAGTTTGCCTCCCAAATTTACTATGCAAAATTCCTATTCTCTGTCACATCAAAATATCGGCACATATATGGAGTACTAAATATAGATAAAATCAAAAACTAATTACATAGTTTTGTTGTACTTTGCGAGACAAACATTTTAAGTCTAATTAATCAATATTTGGACAATTATTACCAAATAAAAACAAAATTACTACAGTGTGACGGGACACTTACTATGCAAACTTTGCCTCCAAAGTTTGCCATCTAAACAAGGCCTCAGCTTTGGAACCCACATGGCCTGTGGCCACTCGAGTTTTGTACTTGTGCACACCATAACTCTCTGACCAGCAACTAGCACAAGGAGTCTTGTCACTCCACCAGCAAAGCAAGGGCTTGTTTAGTTGGTGAAATTTTTTGGGTTTGGCTACTGTAGCAATTTTCGTTTTATTTAGCAATTTGTGTCCAATCATGAACTAATTAGCCTCAAAAGATTTGTCTCGTGATTTACAACTAAACTGTGTAATTAGTTTTTTCTTTCGTCTACATTTAGTACTCCATGCATGTGTCGCAAGATTTGATGTAACAGGTACTGTAGCACTTTTTGGTTCCCTTTTTAAGAACTAAACAGGCTCTTTAATCCCACGATCCCATGGTAGATTCCTCTGCAATACTGTCACACACAAGCCATATGCAACACGAGTAGCCAATGTCTTCATTGCGGGTCAACAAGTATTCAACATTTCAAACCAACCTAGTATAGAGTTTGTGGGCCACTGCCCACTGCAGTGAAACTGCAAGTGTGCAACAGCTAACATTTGCTGCGTTCTGCAAATCAGTAACTTCATTAGATCATAGCAAAATTTGTCACAGCCAAGAAAACGTTTGCCACTTCGTGATCCAAGGATATCAGTGGAAGCCTGAGCTTCCGTGTACAATACAACATCCAAGATCAAACATTCATACAAAGTTAATAGCTCCAAGCCAGATTCTGGAACTACTAAAAGACCAAATAACAGTGGTTAGTCATTTGTTGCTTCCATCTGGGAGGCCGCCTGCTTGTTCTGCCTGATTGACCTTGGCACAAACGTAAGGCCACGAGAGCGACGGTGGCCAAATGTTACGCTTGCAGGCGTAGAATCCGCTGTGCTCAACTTCGATACAGCAGAGGTGAGCTCATCAATCTTCTGTTCAACCTCCATTTCGTTCTCCTTGGCCTCCTTATGCTTCTGCTTGTTCTCTTTCGATTCATTACTATCATGTTGCTTCGGCCGATACCTCCAGTTTGTTTGCCTTGCACCTTTTCCATCGATGTCCATTGAATTATCCCTTGTCTCTTCACCCTTGTGAGCAGTCTGCCTCCTCTGGGACTTTTGTCGCTGACGCTGGGAGGCCCGTGCCTTTTTGAAGAACTCAAATGATTTGGGAAATTGATGCTTATCGATGAGATGCTGCTGCCGACTCTTGTAACTCTTCAATTTCATGCCACAACCCTCCACCAAACACTCATACTGTTATGAAAAGTTGCAGGTATCAAGATACACGGTGATTGTGAGACTAAAAAGCACTTCTGTAAATTTGCTGAGAGAACAATACTAATGGTGTATAAAAAGCTTATAAGCAGTGTCAGGATCCTATGGTGACTGATTCTGATTTTAATACTAGAGATCATTTGAGCTGATCAGTCTGCGTTCTAAAAAGACGCTATACTTGAAATCCTTATCTGTAAGTTTCTCTACAATTTGCTAATATGTAAAAGTAACCCATTTGTGTAACTGATAAACAAACATATGACCATTACCATTGGAAAACCACGGGCAACTTTTGCTTGGAAATACGAGTCATGTGCCTCAGAAACATGGATGCTCAGCAACCTTGAAGTTGGATAAACTCGTGAACATACAGAGCATGAAGCAGTATGGCGAGTGACATAGTGGTCCTCAAATTCCTCCAAACAATCTAGATGGGCACCACAACTGGCAATTGGGCAAAACACAGTGCTGCAAGAGTTTTTAAACACATGAGAAAATGAATAGGAAAAAATGGAATATGGGAAAGTACTCACTGCAGTATCTATATAGAACACAACATCTTGATGTTAGGAGAGTTCATTCCTTGTGTTACAAAAGAAGCCTTTTGGCCTTGAAACTGGTGACAAACATGCCTCCTCAATCTATCCTATGGGCCTCTGGTTAAGTTTAAATAGACTTTTCCTTCAGTGCTACAGTAGGCAACTGTCTTGAAGGTGAACAGGCAATGCCTAGTTATAGTTATAGAGAAGACACTCCCATATTCTTCTGTATATGTAAGACCAACCTATGTGACAAGTGACAGGGAACTCAAGGAGTCAGAAGCTCCCTTGGTGAAAAGAAGCATAATACAATGAGAGCGTTCATGTAGAGTACAGCTCAAAGGAGCGTCCATGTAGCTTTAAAACCCAAAGACAAAAACTCAAGGCAGTGGGAAATAAAGATAATATGCTCATGTAGAAACTAAATCCTTGAATAAGAAAACAAGCTGTATTTGATAGATGGCAAGCATTCTAGAAGGGAAGTAAACGATGTGACTTCACTAACACCATTTATGGGATCGATAGGTTGGCATGGTGAACAATTTTGTCCTTGTGTTTCGTGCTACCAGCAGAGTGTGCGTTAGGATGGTGCCATGTCTTCCATTTACCCTCTTTTAATAGTCATATATATGAGACAAAACTTCTAAATTGTAATGAACATAAAACTGCAGTTACCAGGCATCAGGACCTAATGGTTACCTATAATCACAATTTACAAATTATGAACCCCCCACCCACTCCACCCACACCCACGCCCCCCCTCACCCCGGGCCCGCATAACAAACCCATGATATAGTACCAACCACAAGTTTTCATTGATGAAATTTTATTGTGAATGAAGACCACAGATGTATGCATCTGATGCAGAAACATAATCTGCACTAATCTCAGGCATTAAAAGTAGCAGCCTGACCAAGTGACTTCTAGTTGCCTTTTATCAGTGACATGGAAACCAGACAGAATTTCAGCTTAATTATTAGCTATATTATGGTGTTCTCCACTAGAGTCCCTACAATGGATCATCGATGTCAACAAAGGTAAGTTCTTACCAAGTGCTGGCTACTTCCATCTTCTCAAGCTGGTTGCGGTCATCTTCAGAGAGATCCAGGGCAAGCTTCATGGCAAACAGAGAAACAAAAAGTAAGGAGAAATTATGTGCAAGCCTTCCACAACGAAAGGAGTCGACAAGCTGAAGGGAGCATCTAATTTCAGAACATCGAGGGTGCTCTTATCATGGTCACGGAACACGAATGGAATTACGCCTAGCATCAAGTCACTAATTGTTAATAGCAAGAGCGCTCCGCAACTTTAACCCTACGGATCTGGATCAACAGCCCTACAGTACAGAGCACTAGGACCCGTCGTACAAGCACAACCAATCCAAACCCCGGGAAACATCGCTGCCGGCAGTTTCGTGCGGGAAATCAAGGGCCCGCCCGCCGCGCCGCTACTTGCCCGCATCGGAATTGGCATCACCCCCGAAATGGAGATGGAAACAAGAATCTCCTCAGGCATGCCGTACCGACGCGTTCGCAGCAGGAACAAGCGTGCGTGAAGCGGAGGCAGGATAAAGAGATGGGAAAGGGAAGGGAGATTAAAACGTACGTGCTTGGCCAGGAGCTCGCGCTCGAGGTCCCCGGCGGCGAAGAAGGGGTCGTCGGGGGCGAGCCGCCGCCGTGCCGCCAACCAGAACCCTAGATCCGGCCCTGTAACCGCTGCCGCCTTGGGCGCCGCCTCGACCATGCCGTCGTCCGGCTTCTGCTGCATCCTGTCGATCCGGGCGGTCCTCACCGAGCCTCCGCTCGCCGCGTGAGGCGGAGAGAGATGGGGGAGAGGGGAGGAATCAGGCTCTAATTCGAATTCAAATCGGAAAAAGTCTACTTAGCCCCCTGAACTATCAGCTAGCGTCTAACTTACACCTCCAACTATAAAACCGTCTGTTTTACACCCTGAACTATTCAAAACCGTTCAAATTACACCCTGAGGCGGTTTTGGACGGCGGTTTTGCTACAGTAACCATGGTTTTGCTACAGTAACGGCGTTTTGACTTTTTCTTTTTCTATTTATTTCCGCTGAATCTTTGAAAAATCATAGTAAATCACAGAAAAATCATAAAATAGAAAATCTAATTTTATTGGACTCCACATGAGTAGATCTACACGATGAACATATAATATAATATGCTTTAGTACAAATTTTTTCTGTAGCTTTAAATTAGTTAGAAAATCAAATTTTATCTGTAATTAATTGGAATAATTCATAGCTACAGCTTCTATGGTCCGATTGTGGTGAAATTTTTATGATGGGGTTATTATTATATGTTTGAACTATAGCAAAAATTTCATACTCATTGGATCATATATAAATTAATTATAGATTTATTTAGGTTTATGTTTAGGTTTATGCTTGTTAAATATAAATAAATCTATAACTAAATTATACATGATCCAATCAGTATGAAATTTTTACTATAGTTCAAGCATATAATAATAACCCCATCATAAAAATTTCACCACAATCGGACCATAGAAGCTGTAGCTATGAATTATTCCAATTAATTACAGATAAAATTTGATTTTCTAACTAATTTAAAGCTACAGAAAAAATTTGTACTAAAGCATACTATATTATATGTTTATCGTGTAGATCTACTCATGTGGAGTCCAATAAAATTAGATTTTCTATTTTATGATTTTTCTGTGATTTACTATGATTTTTCAAAGATTCAGCGGAAATAAATAGAAAAGAAAAAGTCAAAACCACCATTACTGTAGCAAACCCATAGTTACTGTAGCAAAACCGCCGTCCAAAACCGCCTCAGGGTGTAATTTGAACGGTTTTGAATAGTTCAGGGTGTAAAACAGACGGTTTTATAGTTGGGGGTGTAAGTTAGACGCTAGCTGATAGTTCAGGGGGTTAAGTAGACTTTTTCCAATTCGAATTCGAATTCGAATTCGGAATGCGGCAGAACGCCGACGAGAGGAGAGAGATTTTTTTTTGAAACTGGAGAGGAGAGAGAGTGTAGAGCTGATGGGATGGAGAGGAGTGCCCGATCCGTTCGTGGGCCGCCCGTGCGCTGGGAAAAAGAGATCCGAATGGCCCATTGACGCTGATAAGTAGTAACCATGAGCTCCTTGGCCTTATTTGGAACGAAAGAATTCAAAACGCAGAAATGGGAAAAAACATAGAAATAAGGTACGATGAAAAATAGAAAACTACAGGATTTCAAAACACAGGAATAGAAAATTTAGGCTGTTTGGAACACGGGAATTCATAACCTAGGAATCATAATATATTAGGCAAATATGAGTACTAATTATATTTTAGTGGTGAAAAAATAAGATAACCTTTCGTAGTGGACAACACTCGAGCCAGATCGACTTTATCCTTGCAAGGAGGGAGAATAGACGTGCTTGCTTTGATTGTAAGGTGTTACCTGGGGAGTGTGTTGTCCCTCAACATAAGCTTGTGGTGGCGGACTTTCGCTTTCGGGTACGTGTCCACCAGGACAAACGGGCCAAGATTGCAAGAACGAAGTGGCGGAAGCTTAGAGGGGAAGCAGCGCAAACGTTTAAGGAGAGAATGCTAGATGAGGGGCCTTGGGAAGAAGGAGAAGATGCCGACGACATATGGCTAAAGATGGCAACATGTGTCCGGAAGATGGCTTCGAAAGTGTCTGGCGTGAGTAGGGGAGGCAAACGGGAAGCGAAAGACACATGGTGGTGGAATGACGAGGTGCAAAGGGCTATTATGGAGAAGAAGGAGTGTTTCAAGCGTCTCCACCATGACAAGAGTGCAGCCAACATCGAGGGCTATAAAATAGCGAAGAGGGCTGCAAAGCGAGCTGTGAGTGTAGCAAAAGTTCAGGCGTATGATGGCCTTTATCAGCGGCTAAGCACGAAGGAAGGGGAGAAGGACATTTATAGAATGGCTAGAATCCACGAGAGGAAGACAAGGGACATCAACCAAATAAAATGCATCAAGGATGAGACAGATCGACTTCTGGTGAAGGATGAGAAGATCAAGGACAGATGGAGAGAGTACTTCGACAAGCTGTTTAATGGGGAGAATGAGGGTCCTACCCTTGAGTTGGACGACTCATTTGACGATACCAACAGATGCTTTGTGAGGAGAATTCAGGAGGCAGAGATCGGAGAGGCTTTGAAGAGGATGAAGGGAGGTAAAGCGATGGGCCCTGATGGTATCCCCATTGAGGTGTGGAGATACCTAGGCGCCAGAGCGATAGTATGGTTAACTAAGCTTTTTAACCTTATTTTTCGGTCTAACAAGATGCCTGAAGAATGGAGGAGAAGTATAATAGTACCTATCTTCAAGAACAAGGGAGATGTTCAAAGTTGTACTAACTACCGTGGGATTAAGTTGATGAGCCATACGATGAAGCTCTGGGAGAGGGTTATTGAGCATCGCCTAAGGAGAGTGACACATGTGACCCAAAATCAGTTTAGGTTCATGCCTGGTAGGTCGACCATGGAGGCGATTTTCTTATTACGACAATTGATGGAGAGATATAGGGAGCAGAAGAAGGACTTGCACATAATCTTTATTGACCTCGAGAAGGCATATGACAAAGTACCGAGAAATGTCATGTGGTGGGCCTTGGAAAAGCACAAAGTCCCAACTAAGTACGTTACCCTCATCAAGGATATGTACAGGGATGTGGTGACGTTTGTCCGAACATGTGATGGCGACACCAGTGACTTTCCAATTAAAATAGGACTGCATCAGGGGTCAGCTTTGAGCCCTTATTTATTTGCTTTGGTGATGGATGAGGTCACAAGGGATATATAAGGTGATATCCCTTGGTGTATGCTTTTTGCTAATGATGTGGTGCTAGTTGACGACAGTAGGGCAGGGGTTAATAGGAAGTTAGAACAATGGAGGCACACATTAGAGTCGAAAGGGTTCAGACTTAGTAGGACTAAGACCGAGTACATGAGGTGCGATTTCAGCGCGACTAGGCATGAGGAGGGAGACGTTAGCCTCGATGGGCAAGTGGTGGCCAAGAAGGATACTTTTCGGTATTTAGGGTCGATGCTACAAAAGGACGGAGACATTGATGAAGATGTTAGGCATAGAATTTCAGCCGGCTGGTTGAAATGGCGTCAAGCTTCTGGCGTCCTCTGTGACAAAAGGGTGCCTCAGAAGCTGAAAGGTAAGTTCTATAGGACGGCGATTCGTCCGGCGATGTTATACGGTGCTGAGTGTTGGCCTACAAAAAGGCGACATGTCCAGCAATTGAGTGTAGCAGAGATGCGTATGTTGTGTTGGTGTTGTGGGCACACAAGGAGGGATAGAGTCCGGAACGACGATATTCGGGATAGGGTTGGGGTGGCACCAATTGAGGAGAAATTGATTCAACATCGGTTGAGATGGTTTGGACATGTCCAACGGAGGCCTCCTGAGGCGCCGGTGCGTAGTGGAGTTCTAAAGCGGACCGATGATGTAAAGAGCGGTAGAGGTCGACCTAAACTAACTTGGGACGAGTCCATTAAGAGAGATCTTAAGAAGTGGAATATCTCTAAGGATTTAACTATGGATAGGAGCGCTTGGAGAGTGGCAATCAACGTGCCTGAACCGTGACCTCTCTTTATCTTGTGCCCTTTATGTCCCTTTATGTGTCTCTCTATTTCTCGTCTCTTTTGAGTTTCATCTCTAGCCTACTCCAACTTGCTTGGGACAAAAGGCTATGTTATTGTTGTTGTTGGTGAAAAAATAAGATAAACAAACTAAAAGTGATCCTCTCTCTTGCATTCGGCATGCATGTGCCCCACCAGCTGTGGGTTCCATAACTGATGCAGTACCTCGATTGTTAGACTATCCGCACTCATGGACCTCTATATTCATCCTCTATATGTCCTAGTCAGCAAGATTCTTTTCTTTATACTCAATTCTCCCGCACCCATCCATCCTCTATATCATCCTCTATCCACTCTATCCACTGTGGGACCTACTTGTCATTTTATCTAAATATATCCATGTGTGATCTAGTTTTGAAGGATTTATTGAGACGAATTTAATGGTGAAATCGAAATTTAATTTAGATTTTTGGTTTGTGAGTTATAGCATTTTTTCCTTTGTTTAGCTAGTGGGGCCCGCCACTATAGAGTATAGAGTAAGCACAGTACTACTCTAAATATAAAGTAAGAGAAAGAATAGAGTATCGTTTTAGAGTACCCAGTGCAGCAGTTTTTACTCTATATTCATACTCCAAAGCTTTAGAGTATCGTTTTAGAGTATCCACTGCGGATAGTCTTATCCCGTTCTCTCTCTTTCTTTTTTTCTTGAACGCAGACCTCTGTCGTTCCTATCTATCTAGTGCTCGTTCTTTTCGGCTCATCTTTATCCCTCTATATCTGCTCGCAGCATTTGTTTCAAAAAAAGTTCTGCTCGCAGCAAATACCCCCTCCATTCTAAATTATAAGGCATTCTAAAATTTTGAAGAGTCAAAAGATCTTAAATTTGACTAAATTTATATGATAAGATAATAATATTTATGACACCAATTAAGTATCATTAGATTCTTCATTAATTATATTTTTATAGTATACCTATTTGATGTTATAAATTTTTGTAATTTTTTCTATAATTTTAGTCAAACTTAAGATGTTTTGACTCTTCAAGATTTTTGGAATGCCTTATCATTTGGAATGGAGGGAGTAGCAATGAAGCTGAGCGCTGAGCTAAGCTCAGGGGACCTCTGTCGTTCCTATCTAGTGCTCGTTCTTTTCGGCTCATCTTTATCCCTCTATATCTGCTCGCAGCATTTGTTTCAAAAAAAGTTCTGCTCGCAGCAAATACCCCATCCATTCTATCTGCTCGCAGCATTTGTTTCAAAAAAAGTTCTGCTCGCAGCAAATACCCCATCCATTCTAAATTATAAGGCATTCTAAAATTTTGAAGAGTCAAAAGATCTCAAGTTTAACTAAATTTATATGATAAGATAATAATATTTATGACACCAATTAAGTATCATTAGATTCTTCATTAATTATATTTTTATAGTATACCTATTTGATGTTATAAATTTTTGTAATTTTTTCTATAATTCTAGTCAAACTTAAGATGTTTTGACTCTTCAAGATTTTTGAAATGCCTTATCATTTGGAATGGAGGGAGTAGCAATGAAGCTGAGCGCTGAGCTAAGCTCAGGGGAGCGGGCATGCGGTGAGTGCTGGGGCTAGGGGAGGGCGGCGCGTTTCCCCGTTCATCATAGAGAAGCTAAGCACAGCCATGGTGTAGGAGACTGACGAGAGTGCCATGGCAGCAGTGGTCGAGTCAAAGCAGACAGGTTCTTCTTGCCTTAGCTGCTCTTTTTCCCTTCAGTTCACACGCGCTGCCTCGGGCTTCAGCGAAGGAAAACAAAACAATGGATCAGACTAGATTCTTTCGTTCCTGTGAAGTTGCTTGCCAGCTACAGTTTCTAGAGGAACGGGTTGCGAGATTCCTCCATTCCAAATGCTTGCTCAGTTTCCTTTTCCTCCATTTCTAATTCCTCCAAATTTCCTACGCTATTCCTTCGATCCAAACACACCCGGACCTCGTTTGGCACCAAAGGCAGGTTAGCCCAGGGACACGACTCATCTAAGGCCCTCGTTTGACACAGTACCTTTTAGGCTAAGGTTCTATTTTTTTAAGCTTTTAACCATTTTCAAACTACTAGTTTTAAAACTTTTCAAGAGCCAAACAGCTCCTATAAACCAAAAATATATAGAGATCCTTTGGCTTTTGACTTCCAAGAGCTTTTTGGCTTTTGAAAGGTCCAAAAGATCACATAAAACCCAAACAAACAGGACCTGAATCTACACAACGTGCATCATTTTTTGGAACCTCCCATGCCACTTTGCTTGTCATGAAGTGGTTGAGGTCTAGATCTTTAGCTATGATAGCCTTGAACTCCTTGAGAAGTTTCACTAAGTTTTTTTTTTTGGAATTGTTCTCACAAAGAGCTGGTAGTTTTGTGGACAACCTTGATTATTTATTGGAGTCCCATGGCACATTATTTCACAAGAAGTGGTTGAGATTTGGATTTTTGGCTATGAGATCCTTGAGATTTTTTCCCCTCAAAGGTTTCTTAGGTCTTTTGAGGGCGGTCTGCATTGGGTCACAATCCCTTGAGCCCACGGCTTCGGTAGGCCGTTGACCCTTTGCCGAAGGCGCGCTTGGTGATATTGGTTGTCTGAAGGCCACCCCATTTCAGCATATTTTACACTTTTAGGAGTGCCAAGAAAATTTGGAAAAAGTCATGATTTATTTGACATGAAAGAGTTTTTCAATGTAATGTCTTGTTAAAAAACCATACACCTGAAGCCTCATGATAGGTTTCCCCTATAAACAAAAAAGTGCAGTCCTTTTAGTTATAAAAAAGTGTACACTAAGCACCCTCCTTGACTTAAAGTGCCTAGTGCCTCAACCACTTCTCAAAGCTTGTTATTCTTCAAGGGATTCAAAGAGAGCTCTAAATGAGCCAGCGAACACTATGGCCTCTCGGATTTACCATAACGATCGTACTAGTTTACGATATTGCAAATATATATTTACGATACATGTGTTACTATAAATTTTGATGGTATTTTACCATGATGTAATAGTAAATTACTTGGGAAAGTTGTATTAAATCTCATTAATTTATTATTGTAAGTTTGATTTTTTTAATACGTATCACATTTATAATTCTGGACAGGAGTACCTCATGCTAAGTACCATTCTGCTGCAAACTTTCATGTCTGAATAAAGGACCATTTGATCTTTAAATTGTGGGCGTAGTTCTTATGGTGTTGATGAAGCTTCTTGTGCCTATGTGACAATAAGATGCTGTATGAATGTCGCAAGCAAGGTTAGCTAACTTACCTGGGCCGGAATGCTGAAAGCACGCTGGTCGGCTTTTGTCTTTGCTTGTCGTCCTAGTCTTGCTTCATGCACTCATCAGTGCTTGATTGAGAAGTGCCATTAACGCTTATGTTGCTCGGCCAATAGGGAGCAGGGCGGAGATGACAAGCAAGACTACGTAAAAGTTCACAAAGCAGATGCTCGTTCCAGCCTACAGTTCAGGTTTGTCTTTACTTGTGCATCACTGAACCATATAACAGGCAATTGCACGTGCCTTCTTAATTTTTTAGGGGCAATCTGGCACTTCTCATGAATTCGTTTTAATTGTGAATGTAGCCCTTGATGCCGAGCTGTAGAGCATCTCTAGTAGCTCACCAATATTTCATCCCCAATATAATGGTATTGGTGATCACTAATATTTTCTGGATTATTGGAAAAGATGCTAATAATCTTTCTCAATATATAGAACCC
Organism: Saccharum spontaneum; assembly: GCA_022457205.1. Taxonomy (NCBI): domain Eukaryota; kingdom Viridiplantae; phylum Streptophyta; class Magnoliopsida; order Poales; family Poaceae; genus Saccharum; species Saccharum spontaneum. The sequence goes on along the minus strand of CM039596.1, from coordinate 41,203,881 downwards.
ACACGTCAAATTATGATTTTTAATTTTCTCTTTTTTCTCCTTTCCTTTTCTGCCCACCGCGTCCAGCCCTGGTTGACACCGATGCGCCTACCCTGGCCCCGGCCACCGCAACGCCCACTTTGGCCGTGGTCTCTCGCGGCGCCTGCTCTGACCATGGCCCCAACGCGATCCGCCCTGGCCGTGGCCCAGGCCTGCCGCAACCAGCTTCGACCATGGCCACTTGCGAGGCCCTCGCCGCGCTCGGCCCTGGCCACGGACACCCACCGCGCCCAGCTATTAGATCCATTTTTAAATAAGTTTAGTTGAGTTCCCTGGAAACTTTTCTTATAAAGAACATCAATACCAATTATGTATCTGATTTGGTTGGATTCTTTGTGACATAACCTTCAAAGTATGGTTTATTGATGCTTGCATTTTTTTCTGGATTAATTTGAGAAAGAAACGATATTATTCACTCAGCGTTAGGCGTCGTACCAATTGACAGCAAGATGCCTATAGGAACATTAACAAACTCAACATCTGATGACTTAATCTCTCAGTGGTATTCATCTACTGCTACTAATAATGCACCAGTTTAAACTTTCCTAAAGCCACATGCTAATCTATCCACCACAGTCATTAGATATGCTAAGTGCACCAAGAAAATTACACCAAGTTACACTTAAAACTTTGAAATGAATAACCATGATTTATTCTACCATGTTCTTTCTCTTACTCACTCACATCCAACAGCCAACAACTGACGACGCTCGGATCAGTCCTCATCGCTCACCCCTTAGCCCCTCCCGCGCCAACCTCATGCGCCAATCGTGGCACTCTCCCCCACGCCCGCGACTATTGCGATCCCCGACGCCCTCACACGAGTGCCCCTCCGCCCCCCGCACAAACGCCGCCGCCAGCTTTTCGCCTCCCCTTCTTCCACCAGCTAGCGCTGCCAGGAGACCGACAGGTCCCGCCGCGAGCCGCCAGTGCCAGGTGCCGCGTAGTCATCATTGCCGCATAGACCTCGCGCGCGGGGTCGCGCCGACAGGAAAGGGCGCCGCTGGGGCCGCGCGCCGCCAGGAGAGCGCCGCTAGGGCCGGGCGCTACGTGGACTGCACTTGCCTTTCTTCCACCAGCCACGCCCGGACGCGAGCTCCTCTAATTGCCGGCGTTCGAGCTTCTCTCCCCAACGCACTACTGCGACTCCTCTCCCGCTCCTGCCCCATCGCCCTGTGCGGCTCCCCGGCCACCCCTCGCTGCCGCGCACGGCGAGCTCTCCAGCTCCGGCGGCGTCCTCCGGGCAATCGGCGATGGCCAGATTTGGTGGCTGGAGTCACAAACGTTCCTCCCCAGGCGCTCTTTGATGGCCGGAGCTCCGCGCGAGGACGACCGCGCCAACGCCTGTGGGCCACCACGCCACCTAGATGGAGGCCGAACGCCACCTCCATATTTGCGCCACCACCACCGCAGACGAGGCCACCTCCCTCCGCGCACGCCTCGCCGATGACGCTGCACTGCGCACTCGCGCCGAGCTACTCGAGCACGAGGCCGCCGACCGGGACAAGCTACTGGCTCGCCGGAGACTCCGGCGCGCGGTGGGCCCCTGCTCCTCGCCCACGACGAGGAGGAGCGGGCGCGCCACGATGCCCGTGGGGAGCAGTTGGACCACGCCGCTCACACTACCAACGCCGAGGCCCTCGCCGCCACGCTTTACGCTCAGCAGTGCCAGAACCACAACGACGACATCTACACGGCTACCTGCACCTCCTCCACCTTTGACTGCCACCGGCATCGATCCCAGGTGCCCTCTCTATTTTTCCCATGGTGAATCCCTAAATCCCTAGATACTGGTGTTTTTTTACTTTTCTGCATCTGAAAATAAACGTAAAGCAGGCTTGTTTGGGCTTTGGTCATTGGAGAATATGCAGGGTTTTCATCTAGACATGGCGACAGTAAGTGTGCTAATGAATGCATATCTCCTATATCTTCTATGTACAGATTTGCTCTCTGGTGCTTATAAGAAATTAGAGTAAAGAGAGAAATTCACATTTTGTTGATATTACCACTCAGTGTTAATTGATTGGTGAGATCACTAGGTTCTAGCAATGGACTCTGAGCTATGCCTAATTTTCTTACTTTTTTCTTTGTCGTGGTGTCCATTGCAGCGAGGAGCAATTTTGGTGTCCCCTGATAAGCATTTCAGGTTTTAGTTGTATGTATAAATAGGAAGGTATTTTGATGAGCATAATCTTTTTTATGATTTAACAGAGAACTTTTTGCATACATGTTTTCACTAAATTCTGACAGTTATGCAGCAGTGTGTTGGCATGATATATATTAGAACAGTAGCTTCATTAGATGATTTCCGTTAATCATGCAAGTTTTGCTTCCAATCTAGCCGAGAAATCGTCGACCCTATCCCCTCCCTTCAGTTATTAGGAGCAGTAGTCATTAGGATATGACACTACTACAAGATTGATTTTGCGAGTCACACCCCAAAACTTAACCGAGGCGGGCTCCCATTTTGTCCGCCACAGTTAATACCCACTATTAACCGTGGCAGGCCTTTTTTATTTACCGTGACGGGCACTTTCACCCGCCACGGAAAATCGATTTACCGTGGCGGGCGTCTTAAGACGACCGTCACGGAAAATAGCCTATTAACCGTGGTGGTCGTCTTAACGTGCCCGCCACGGTAAATCGATTTTCTGAGGCGGGCACGTTATAAGGCCCGCCTCGGAAAAGGCCACGGTCCAATAGGCACACCAGCGAGGCCCGTATCCAATTCTGATTTATCGGGCTTATATATACGCGGGGTTTAGGGTTCCCTCACTCCACCTCTCTCTCCACCACTCCACCAGCCGCCGCACTCTCTCCCTATCGGTCCTCTCGCACGCGACCTATCCTCCACTCGACCGCGTGAGACACCGGCGCCCCTCCTCCTCCCTCCCTCTCCTCCTCCTCCCTCACACTGGCGCCCCTCCTCCTCCCTCACACCGGCGCCCTCTCCTTCCTCCCTCACGTGGCAGCGCGCGACGCGCGACGGCTTGTGGCGTGGCGGCTCCCTCCTTCACCCTACGCGCGGCGGCGGCCCCCTCGTTCTCCCTGCGCGTGGCAGCGACCTCCTCCAAGGGCAAGCAAGGCCTCCCGGCGGCGGATCGATGACGGTGGCCTCCTCCAAGGGTGGATCAAGGCCTCCCGGCAACGGATCGATACCTCCCTGCGGTGGATCGACGGCGGCGGCCTCCTTCAAGGGCGAGCGAGGCCTCCCGGCAGCAGGCGAGCCAAGAGCGAGGCGGACGGGCCCTCCTCCTCCAGCCTGGCTGCTACCTCTCATCTCCCTCTCCGACGGCGCATGGACGGCGGATCGAGCGAGGTGCGGTGGCGGCAGCCCCTCGATGGGGTATTGAGCTCGGAACGGGCTCACCGGCGGGCTCGGGAATGGGCTCGCCGGTGGGCTCGTGGGTTTTTTTTGTTTTTTAAAAGATTAACCGTGGCGGGCATCCTAACGTGCCCGTCTCGGTTAATCGATTAACCATGACGGGCACAGGCGACCGCCACGGTTAAGCCACGATTAACCATGACCTTACAACCGTGGCGGACGCCTTTGCCCGCCACGGAAAACCAAAAACGCCCGTCATGGTTAATCATTCTGTAGTAGTGTGAAGCTTTGTCGACTTCTCAACAACTGTGTTCTGCTATGTTTCTCATGGAAACCTAATCGATATCATCTTCTTTCTTAATTTTTGTGTGATTGGGTTATGTTTTCACTTGTAAGTTGTTGTCTGGTGTCCAAGGATTGTTCCAAGAAATTCCCCTCAAACCATTTCAATTTGTTTGTCAAAATTATGATAACTACCTGTGCTTATTTGTATCACTCGGTTGAGAAAACATTTCTTTTGTTTATTTCAAAAACTGTTTCTTAACCTTGCGTGCGTGAGGTGTCAAGCTCTGTTTTTTGTTTATTTCTTCTTCCAGATATATGAGCAATGAGGTGCCAGAGCTCAAGTTGATATGAGCAGCGAGATCCCCCAACCAGCGGCTGTCTGCCCAAGCTATGCAAAAACGCAATATGTAGCTCGGCAAAACCTGAAAGTTCGTATGCATAATGTGGATTGCTGAAAAACTTTCCTCCCAGGTTTGGACAGAGCTTGTTGAGGTAATCCATGTGCATAAGATGAAAGCTGGAACCTGGAAGTGATGCAACGATAGATGCTTTGTGTGATTCTTTTTTTAGGAGTTGGAAATCACTCTGACATGAACTTTGTTTGTATACCTTTTATGCAGCACGATGAGCATGCTTACTACCATGAGAGAGTTTTCGAACTTTCAGATTTTGACAGGATACAACTGAACTGGCTTCACTTCTGGGCCGAATTCTGAACTTTTCTTATTGGTTAGTTTGCACTCACCAGTATTATTTATTAAATATATTGCTTGGAGCATGTTGTGTCTTAGAGCAAAACTGAACCAGCATTCTTTGCTTGGGATAATATCACATGGAATTCCTCTTACTTTCCTATTTCTCCCAGGTTGTCAAATTCACGTTTTGCTAGGATGGGTAACCCGTATGAAAAGGCTCTGTGGTACTGAGATACAAGGTGTTTGATACATGGTGTTCACTTTGGCTCATGATCTTTTAAGGAGATATTTCTTTTTTGTCCTATTCTTCAATAAAACTGATGGTTGTCGCACTGAAGTCCGGGCTAGATGACGACAACGTGCTGGACATCGTTACTCTAGGTGAGTCTCACCAACATCACCATTCGTTTTCGGTGAGTCCCAAGAACAGTGTCATTGGTTTTAACTTTAATGGCAACTCTCTGTAGTTTGTTGTCTCTGATTCAATTTGTCTGCAATCTGTTTGTTAGTTGAGGGCAGTTGCTTTGCCTGAATGACTAATGACCTGTTTTATATATTCTCTGGACCATCCTTTTGTAACTTACATATCTATTGAATTAATCCTTTTAAATTCTTCATTTTAAGATGTTGCCTGAATTAGAGCATCAGCAGAACCTAAACCTATCCCTGATTTATCTACAGATTTCTTGACAACAACGACATTGCCAAACTACGCAAGAGTTTTGCAGGGTTATAGAGCTTGAATAATGAAGAGATTGGTCCTGAAGCCTCAGCGAGAAGGTGGAGGTATCTTTTCTTAGCCTTTTAGAGATCCTGTTTGGTGGTAAATGTCATGAGGGTTCTAAATTCGTTATTATTTTCATCAGGGAACAACATATACGGTCATGATTTGTGAGACACGCTGATCAAACTCCAGAAGGAACACCATAACTGAATCGTTTCAGTTCAGTGACAATTTCCTGTGCTAATTCTAGAAGGATACTTTTCTGAAGCAGAAACACCATAACTGAATCGTTTCAGTTCATTGAAAGAATAACAAGTTGTTTGTCTCTCTTATAGTTTGGTCAGGCTTAGTAGCCTTTGTAGTTCATTCCTAGCTAAAGTGAAAATTGTATCGATGGCCTCTTGTTAATTGAAGCATCTCTAAGTTTGTCACAAACCCATATGCAATGTTCGCTGCAGCTCTGCATGCAATGTCAGATGGCCGGTTACACACTATGCTGATTTTGCCGAGTTGATTAACTTAGTTCTTTCATGCTGCTTCTGCTATCTTTCACAACGAGGATATGATATGGTCCTTTTTAATTCTTTATTTTTAGAATTTGATGTTATCGTTTGGTTGTCTTCATGTGCATCCTTAAAATGAACCAGTGGCGTTAGCACGGGCGCTATACTAGTATAGTATGTTTGTGTGTATATGCATTTAGAAGAGTGAGTATGTATGCATATAAGCGTCTATATTTGTACTACGTAACTTGCAAGTTTTAAGGATGATACATTATTCTCAATGCCATCCTCTTGAGCAATTTAAATTTTGGCTACATGAGACAAAAATATAATTTCTTATTCTTAGCTCAAGCCTCGAGGAGCTAATGCCTCTGGTACAATAGAACTAATACTTCCTCCACTTTTATATTACTAGCACATATGCCCGTGCGTTGCAACGGGAGAAAAAAAACTATTAAACATTCATGCAAAATGATAACGTGAATGGTACATTTTATGTTTTATAATTTATTCTATGATGTCCATCACATCGATAATATAAGTTAATGCTGACAATAAATAATAATGTCCTATTAAGCCCGTATCGAATTAAAATACACCTTAGTATATTTTTTCTTCCGTTGCAAAGCGCATAATTATTTACATATAAATATATCATAACTTTGTAGCTTTTTTTCATACTACCCATGTGTTTCTATGACTCAATATCGACCTTTGTAGCTTTTTTGACGCATCATATCAAGCTCCGTAACTTTTTTGTTGATGTTTTAGGATTGGTTTGTCCGTTAATAATTATGACGGAAGATTCATATAAATTACTTAATGGAAAATGTCCAACCAAGACCGATCAATATCCGAATGGAATGGATTCGAACTTCTCCTAGAAAAGTTTCCGGTGCGAAATATCCTCTTTTAAAAGTAGTTTAGTTCCATCTGCTATAGCTTGAAGCAGTCCCAGGGGGCCGCGTATATTTCTCTTTCTAACCACACAATTACGAGTACTTCTATTGTGATTCCCAGCAGGAGGGCCAAAATGGGTAGAACCATAATTCCCTTATTCTGGCTAGGGTATGTTAGAAGGTTGTTAGGCTTGAAATTGCTTTTCTTTCTTTTCTTTTGATTTGATAAGAAATTCTCCATGTCTTTGGATAAAATGCATCAAGCTTACTGCCTTCATTGCCATGACAACGTCTTTGATGTCTTCCCTCAACTCAAGCAGGCAGTGATAAAATAGTGCTCAGGTAAGTCAGGAGATTCCAAGCTAAGGCCCTTGATTTGATATCTCCATCCACATGTGTGTTTTTTTAGTTTCTAAACCCATTTTCAGCCAATTCGAGTTCCACAGGAAGGAGGCGCTACCCACATGAGAATTCACCGGGCCCTTTCTATGTATTATCAATAGGATCAATTCTAACAAGTCACACACTCATATTCCAGAGATATCAAAACAAAAAAATCCACGGTCGAACTACCAGAATGTCTAGAAATGTGGAGCTTAAAGTAGAAAGGCTTTTTTTGGATAGATAAAAAGTAAAATCCCAACCAAGCTTAACCATAGAAGTATTTCGGAAATCTGCGCCTGACGCTATCTTTTGAGCACATGGCAGCTTTTGTCAGCAATTACATAAATACATTTGTTTAGATTTCATTAGACAATAATCTATCCAAGATTTCGGTTCATAAAATAATTAATCGTACCATTGACTAATCCATATTTTAATAAACATAAGTTTAGTTTTTTTACCAAAACTACATCAGATGGTGTAAATCTTTCTCCTCAAAACTTAATGCGCAAACAAACATAATAAGTGCTTAAAAGTAGGGGTTATGCACCGGGGCTTGCCTTGGGCAAGAACCAGACAACAGCGAGTTAGTGAAGGCTTCAGGAACACCGACGACAAGGACATCCTCCGCGTATTCTGGGTCTGCCTCTGGCACGTTCTCGATCATCGCCGAACCTATATGCATGCAACATATGCAAGGTTGATTTAACACAATGATGATTTAACACACCTATAGACAAAGCACAACCTAACAAGATTCATAACATCTATGGATAAGATCACATTTTTATGAAATTAAAACTGGTTTGGCATTTTGGTGATTTTTCTATGATTTTTGGTGAATTTTACAAGACCTTTTTTATATAAAAAGAGAAAAATGAAAGAAAAGAAAAAGGGCTTGCAAAGGCTGGGTTCAGCCCACAACGAAGCCGACTCAACTGCAAGGATTCGGCTCAGGTCCACTCGGATTTGAATATTTTGCTTCAGGAACCCTAATCTATTTTAAAAAATTATTAAGGCCCTCCCACCTTTTTTTCTCTCTGCCATCTTTACATCTGGAACCCCGTATTCCTTTCTATTCTCTTCCCCACTTCTAATCTCTGTTTGCACCGTGAGACCTAGCCCCCTATTCAAGACCGAGTCAGTGATTGGTAGGGCTGAACGAAAAAAATAGTCCAGAAATTTAGCCTCTTTAATATTAGGTAAAGATATATGAAAGAAGAAAGACGAAGAGGGAGGAAGAAGAAAAGTAGGAAAAAAGAAGAAAGCATTCCCTTATCCCTAGGCTTCGCATGTATCCATCCGCCCAGCCCCAATTCTAACTAGGATTTTTATGCCTCAGTATTTCCTCTTCCAAACTCTTTTTCTTGTGGACAAATAACTCAATTTTTTAATGACTTTAAAGCTCCCCATCCATATGGTCACAATCATACTCCCAACCTCTAGCAACAAAACCCCTATACAACATCTGCTCAAATGAATCTGGTACTTCTTTTGACATGTCTTCCTTCTTAATCATAAACGCGCTTCTCTTAGTTTGATTTGATCATGCTTGATCTCTAAAATCTTGCTCTCCAATAGACATCTCCACTTTTAGTGCATCATCCACAACCAGAATCTGCAAGTTCTCCTAGTGATGTGGGGTTCTCTAAATGTTTTCGCATTCAACATTTAGTATAAACCTTTCCTACTAAATGCCTCGTACTGAGGATTTCCATGTGCTATGACTAGTGGTATTGTTTTGTTACTACTTAAAAACACTAGGATAACTCCACCATTTTGATAGGGATCGTTGTCTAGAACCCATAAGGATGAAACTATCCCACCCTTTGTCCTAAATTTTGGTCGTGTTGGGCAGTGTAAACTCCTTCGTTTCCTTAATAAAGAAGTGCAATGCACAGTCCTAAAAAACTACGACTATGCTAGCGCTCGAATGTCCGGACGGACCCGCGCGTCTAGACGCCCGCGCATGCTACTGCGCCTACCTGTGTGCTGTTGCACCTAATGTGCCATGCGCCTCCTCTTGCTTTTTTTGGAACACATGCCTCCTGCTGCTGTTGTGCCCCACACCTCCTCTCACTGTTCTTGCGCCCCACGCCTCCTCCTACCCGCCTAGCTTCATGTGAGAGAAAGAGAGAGAGCACAACTGCATGAGGGAGAGAGGGAACTCAACGCTTACCCCAATGTGAGAGAGGGAGAGCACAGCGCGTGTGCCCTAATACGAGAGAGCCCAGCGGCACGCGAGAGAGAAGGATCACAACGTGCGTTCTCCAATGCGAGAGAGAGCACAATGCGTGTGCCCCAATGCGAGAGAGAGGTAGAGAGCACAGCGCGCATGCAGATGTGTTGAGCTGGCTGCATGCTTCACCGTGGGGACCACGCCTGGTGGTGCAGGGGCGCTTGGTGCAGCGCGTGCTTGCCCGCGAGTCAGAGCGCGTGGAGAGCAGCACCTGTTGCAACATACTGAAACCAGGTGAAACAATTGAAACATACGTTTGCAACATATGTGTATAACCACTGCAACATATGCAACATCCAGATAAAACACTTATAACATACATTTGAAACAGGTGAAACATTTGGAACATACACTTGCAACATACGCATATAGCATTGCAACATACACAACATCCAGATGAAAACATGCAACATCCAGATAAAACAGCTGAAACATTTGGAAAACACACTAGCAACATACGTGCATAGCCATTGCAACATATGCATAAAACATATGCAACATCTAAAATGAAATATATGAAACATACATACACCTAAAACACACGCCAGTGCGGAGCTCAATGGCCACGGTCACCCGTCACGGGAGCAGCAAATGATGCATACAGATGCGGGCCCATGCTCCTCTCACGAACTCTCAGGGCTGGTCATTGTCACTCTCTGGTCACACCGCGCGTGCACGGACCTCATGCGCCGCATACATCCCACGCCGAGCGAGTGGCCACACATGTCCCTGGTTGTGCGCCTCTTTTTTTTCTTGGTTATCACGCCGCGTGGGTCAAGGTCCGGACGGCTCAACCAAGCATTACCGAAAAACTATATTTTGGTGCCTAGCTATAGGCTATAGCATGCACTAATTAAGCAGCTAGCACGAAGGAGCTTAGTGGCGTGACCCGTGAGTCCTCTACTACGTGAGCAAGCAAAGAATCACCGCTTTTGGTTAATCTTCTATATAGTTACCACTGAGTATGCAAATGCACCCTCATGCATAGGTCACGTAGCTAGCCTAGCTGACCTGGGTGCACGGCTAGCTCGATCTTGTTGCAAAATGGCCGCCGCCGCGGCACAATTCAATGCGACCGCTGGAATCCTGCTGCTGTTCAACAAGACATGGTGCGCCACGCCGGACGCCACGCTGGTGGCTAACTTCACGGTGTCCGGCGACCTGCGCAACACCGAGCGACTCATGGTGACCACGACGGTGCTCATGACCATCCTCGGCGCCGCGCTGTTCGCGCTGTGCCTGGTGGGGCGCATCTCCGGCCGGCACCGCGGTGGCCACTCGACGGCGACGCGCCTCTTCTTCCGCGCCTCCTTCGCGCTCTTCCTGCCCTTCATGTCCTACATGTTCTCCCAGGCCCGCAGCAAGGGCGCCCCCGCCCGCGCGAGCCTCATCCTCCTCTGGATGCTCCTCGTCGAGCTCCTCCGTAAGAAGGTGTACGCCATGGTCGCGCCGGCGGGCGACGCCTTCGCTCTGGGCGTCGGGCGCTACTCCTTCTTTGACGCCGTCGAGGAGGCCGCGCGCGTCGTGTGGATCGGCTACCTCATCTACTCGTACGTGCACGGCGCCGCCCTCAAGTCCTCCTTCATCATCCTCTGGATCTTCAGCGTCGTCAAGCTCTGCAAGCGGGCCATCTGCATCGAGAAAGCCAAGCGCTCCTTCGACCTCGCCAAGAACGCCAGCCTCGTCTCCGGCTACATGGCACAGCTCGTCCAGGCCGACCGGCAGCTTTTTCTCGCTCTCGCTCCCGGCGCCGCCGCCGATGGCAGAGCAAGAGGAAGTGTCCTCAGTACATGCAACTACGTGGTCATGGGGGAGAGCCAACTGGAAAGGCAGGAGACGCCCTACGGGTTCCGGCTGCCAGAGCTCGACGACATTCTCGACGGCCAGAGGAGCGAGCTCGCACTCCCAGTCCCAGCTGGGGCAGGGCCGGCGTCCGAGACGACGACGAAGCTGATCAGGGTGTGCGATGTCTGGCACCTTGCTGACAGCGACCTTCTATTCCGGTACGACGACAACCGGAAGCGCAAGCTGCAGGACACGTGCCTCGCCCTCGCCCTCTTCAAGCTTCTCCGGCGAAGGATAGAGGGCCACCACATGGTGGAGGCCGGGCCGGCCGGAAGAAAGCAAGCACGCGCCCTCGTGCGCGACGGCATCCTCGGCGAGCTCGGCGCCGAGCGGGCCTTCGCCGTGGTGGAGCAGGAGCTCACCTTCCTGGAGGAGTACTACCAGGCCATCATCCCGCTGGCGCTGCCCAGGCCGCAGCTCTTCTTCACCAACTTCGCCTTCTCCATCCTGTTCGTCGTTCTCTACTGCGTCGCCGTGATGCTCGTCACCGGCAACGGCGACATGTTCCGCGTGCTGGCGTCCTTCTTCCACGGGCTCGTCAGCGTGTCCACGGACATGGTGCTCCAGTACAGGTGCTTCGCCCACCAGACGTCCGTGCTCATCGGCATGGTGCTCTCCTCCTCCGACCTGATCGTCACCTTCCTCCTAACGCTCACGCTCCTCACCGTCGAGACGTACGAGTTCGTGCAGTACCTGCTCTCCGACTGGCACCTCGCCTCCGTGCTTTGCAGCTACGGCCGCAAGCTCGCCCTGCGGAGGCAGAGCAGCGTCCGCAGGGCCGTGAAGGCCGCCCTGTGGATCAAGAAGCGCTCCAACCCCGTGATCAAGGTGCACCAGTTCACCGTGCTCAAGCTCCACCAGCTCCATCCGCGGCGCGTCTGGATGCTGCTCTCGCGCCTGCTCAAGAGGCGCCTCGTCGGCCTCCCCGACGTCGTCGTCACCGTCCAGGCAAAGGAGGCCATCGCCGCGGTCCTCAAGGACGTCCTCGACGACCTCGACGACGAGAACGCCGAGGGCCAGTTCAGCAACGGCACCAAGGCGTTGCGGCGTGGCGACTTCCGGCACCTCGAGTGGGCTTGCGAGCAAAGCGGCGGCGCCGCCACGGTGATCCTGGTGTGGCATCTCGCGACGACGCTACTGGAGGCGAGTAACGGCGGCGAGAACCACCCGGTGCCACCCGCCGGCGAAGCAGCCGTGACGCTGTCGAGGTACTGCGCGTATCTCGTGGCCTACGAGCCCAGGCTCCTGCCGGACGATCCGGCGTGGACGGAGAAGGCGTATCGTGACATCAAAGGCGAGCTCGCCGGCTTCTTTCAGGGCTGCTGCACCTGCACCTCTGCGGACCGTCGCAAGCTGCTGATGGCGGCGGGGTTCAGCCGCGACGACATTAAGGTGTCGACGGCGATGGAGAAAGGCGTGATGCTGGCCAAGGAGCTCGAGCGCGAGATCGGCAGCAGCACGGCGCCGCCCGTGCACAGCGAGAGGGTCTGGGGGATGCTGCTGGAGCTTTGGGCTGAGCTGCTCGTCTTCGTGGCCCGCTCGCCGTCCGGGGGACCGGACGCCCACGCGCTGGCGCTGGCCAACGGCGGCGAGTTCATCACGCATATCTGGGCCATGCTTACCCACGCCGGCGTCCAAGCCTACGTCCCTGACCACCGCGACACCAACGTTCAGTACACTGACATCCCCATTTCACCGGGCGGTACTGCCGTGTAATACAAACTATGTTCCAATCTCACGTGCGTTAGCTCGGAACGTAAATCAACATGTGGTCGGCCAATTTTTTCCTTTCCTCCTTTTTTTTCTTTTCTTTTGCATTCCTTTTTAATATATCAATATCATTTATTTTTTTGTTCCTTCTTTTTTTCATTTGCTTTTCCATTTTTTATAGTGAGACATATCCATTTTTCTTCTTTGTATTTTGATTTGAGGTGTAATTGTAACTTTTCAAAATCGAAAAGTATTGATACTTAAATTGGGCTGAGGCCAATTTTAACTTGTAAGAGGCTCCTGTCAGTTTTGATACAATCTAAGGAAAAACTCTATAAAGCAATATCTATCTTCGAGAGAGCCATCGGCCTCGCGGTGGGCTCCTACCTGGGCCACGTAGCCGGAAATACTGTAGGGTGCCGGATCTAGATCAAGGGTGGGGAGCTTCGCCGTATGCTCGCCTGCCGTTGCTCCATGCGCATGCGCTGCCATGGCGCAGGCCAGTGCCTACTGACTAGGAGGGCCCACTCACTGTGTGCCCCGCTTGGCGGTGGTGGGGCCCACTCACTGTTTCTGAACTTGCAGCTGTTTGTTCCCAATTTTGTGTACATGCTTCGATAGATAGTCTCCTTGCCTCTTTCTTGGTTCTATGTTTCTACAGTTCTAATATTTGTATATAGTTAAATTTGATTGCTGAACATGAGGTTGTAACATTATCAAAGACTTTCGTATTTCTTGCCAACCAAATATTCCAAGCCACTGCTATTATTGTTGATGCAAGTTCAGAGCCCGGCTGGTGTGTGTGTGATTTTGCTCTAGAGACAATAAGAATGTAGCCATGTTTGTCCCTTGATTTAGTGTCAGGCCTACTGCTGTGCATACATGACTTGCATGAGGGCATATGAAAAGCATATGTTCTACATTTTCTTCTTCATTGCAGAGGGCATATGAGAAGCATATGCTCTAGAGACAATAAGGACATGATGCATTATCTATGATGTTTCTTCTTACCAAATTATTTATTGTCTTCAGTGTTCCCTTTTATTATAGAACATGATATAGTTATATATTTGTGATTAAATGTACAGATAAATATTTATCTTATTGCAATATAGCAGGTAGGCAAGTCTAGCGGCGACGTATGTACGGTCTACATTTGCTATAATATGGATGTAGGACTGTATAGGACAAGTGATAAAGCTATCTAGCGAGGTTAACACGTCAGACGGTGGTCGTGCCGCCAGCAGCTCCAATGGTGATTTCTCGAGCTATAGGGATTTCTTGAACTGTGGGGATTTCTCTGGTGGTGTTGTGGCTACTGGAAGCGTCGTCAGTGCGGAGGCCGGCGTGAGTGAGGATGGCCCAGATATGGGTGATGAACTCGCCGCCGTTGGCCAGCGCCAACGCGTGCGCGTCCACGCCCCCGGACGGGGAGCGCGCCACGAAGACGAGCAGCTCCGCCCACAGCTGCAGCAGCATCTCCCACACCCTCTCATGGCCCGCGTTCGCCGACGTGCAGCTGCCGGTCGCACGCTCAAGCTCCTTGGCCAGCATCACGCCCTTCTCCATCGCCGTGGATTCCCCGAGGCCCCCGCGGTGGAACCCCGCGGCCATCAGTCGGTCCCGGCGTTTCGTGGTGGTGAGGCAACCCCGGAAGAAGCCGTCGATCTCCGCCCTGATGCCCCTGTACGCCTTCTCTGTCCACGACTGGTCGTCCGGCAGGAGCCCCGGCTCGTAGGCCACCAGGTACGCGCAGTACCTCGACAGCGTCACGGCCGCCTCTCCTGCGGGCGGCAGCGGGTGGTCCTCCGTGTCGTCCCTCGCCTCCAGCAGCGTCGTCGCCAGGTGCCACACTAGGATCACCGTGGCGGCGCCTCCGGCCTCGTCGCACGCCCACTCGAGGTGCTCGAATCCCAAAGCGCCGCCATTGCTGCGGCGCTGCAACGCCTCCCTGCCATTGCTGAATTGTCCCTGGCCGTCGACGGCGCGGTCCAGGACGAGCTTGAGGACCTCGACGATGGCCTTCTTGGCCTCGGCGGTGACGGCCACATCGGGGAGGCCGACAAGGCGCCTCTTGAGCAGGCGCGAGAGCAGCACCCAGACCCGGCGCGGATGGAGCTGGTGGAACTTGAGCAGGGTGAACTGGTGCACCTTGATGACGGGGCGGGAGCGTTTCTTGATCCACAGGGCAGCCTTGACGGCCTTGCGGACGCCGGGCCGCTTCCGCAGTGCCGGTTTGGTGGCGTAGCTGCAGAGCACGGACGCGAGGTGCCAGTCGGAGAGCAGGTACTGCACGAACTCGTGGGTCTCGACGGTGAAGAGGGTGAGCGTCAGCAGGAAAGTGATGATGAGGTCGGAGGAGGAGAGCACCATGGCGACGAGGAACGACGCCTGGTGGACGAAGCACCTGTACTGGAGGACCATGTCGGCAGACAGTGCCACGAGGCCGCGGAAGAGGGACGCCAGGACGTGGAACATGCGGCCGTTGCCGGTGACGAGCAGCACGGCGACGCAGTAGAAGAGGATGAAGAGGATGGAGAAGGCGAAGTTGGCAGCGAAGAGCTTGGGATTGGGCAGCGCCAGCGGGATGATGGCCTGGTAGTACTCGTCCAGGAACGTGAGCTCCTGCTCCACGACGTCGAAGGCCCGCTCCGGGCCGAGCTCCTCGAGGATGCCGTGGCGCACGAGGTCGCGCGCCTGGTCCGTGCAGGCCTCCACCATGGCGTGGCCCTCTATCCTTCGGCGGAGCAGCTTGAAGAGGGCCAGGCCCAGGCACGTGTCCTGCAGCCTGTGCTTACGCCGCTCGTGGTACCGGAACACTGGGTCACTCTCGGCGAGCTGCCAGACGTCGCACACGCGGACCAGCTTCGTCGTCGTCGCGGTCACCGCAACCGCCTCCGCCTCCACAAGCACGTCGTCGTGTCGGCGGTCACGCTGGCTGGCGAGGATGTTGTCGATCTCCGGGAGCCGGAAACCGCAGGGCGCCTCCTCGCGATGCAGCTGGCTCTCCCCCATCACCACGTAGTTACATGTACGAAGGACGGGAATATCCTGTTCTTGTTGTCCAGGAGGAGGAGGCATGAGACCAAGGAGATGCTGCTGTCTGGCACGGACGAGGTGCGCCATGTAGCCGGAGACGAGGTTGGCGTTCTTGGCGAGGTCGAAGGAGCGCTTGGCGAGCTCGATGCAGGTGGCCCGCTTGCAGAGCTTGGCGACGCTGAAGATCCAGAGGATGACGAAGAAGGAGTTGAGGACGGCTCCGCGCTCGTGTTGTTCGTTCGAGTAGATAAGGTAGCCGATCCACACCATGCGCGCAGCCTCCTCGACGGCGTCGAAGAAGGAGTAGCGCCCGACGCCGCGCGCGAAGGCGTCGCCCTCGGGGGCCACCATGGCGTACACCTTCTTGCGGAGGAGCTCGACGAGGAGCATCCAGAGGAGGATGAGGTCGGCTCGCGCGGGGGCTTTCTTGGAGCGGGCCTGGGAGTACATGTAGGACATGAAGGGCAGGAAGAGCGCGAAGGAGGCGCGGAAGAAGATGCGCGTCGCCGTCGAGTGGCCGCGGTGCCTGCCGGAGAAGCGCGTCAGGATGAAGAGCACGAAGAGCGCGGCGCCGAGCATGGTCATGAGCACCGTGGTGGTCACCATGAGCCTCTCGGTGCTGCGCAGGTCGCTGGACACCGTGAAGTTGGCCACCAGCGTGGCGGCCGGCGTGGTGCATCCCGTCTTGTTCAGCCGCAGCGGGAAGGTAGGGGTGAAGTTATAGTCTGGTGCGCCACCGCCGGCCGCCGTAGCCCTGCTGTAGAATAGGAGCGCCATGGCTGGAGGCGATGGAGCGCGACAGGTGTACTCTGGTGTGAGGTGTCTGGTGACGAGCGCACTACCTGCTGACAACCCTGACGAGGATGATGATGCGGAGCGCGCTGCGTTTGCATAATGACTGACGCCGGCCGTATACCTGTTTATAAGTACTAGCTGGATTAAAGGCCGGATTCTTTGCTTCCATGGTTTGCTGCCATGCTGGTTGTTCACACCTTACAGGTGCTAGCTGCTAGGCATGTATGGGCATGGATTCGAAGCTCGATCGTCCCTTGTGATAATCAGCTCAGCGTGATGAATACAAGCAAAGCAGACAAGAGTGACAAGACTGGAAGATGGAACCCGCGGCATCTGCTTCGTTTAACCTTTTGTGTAGGGAGACGGAGCTGATTTTGCCCAAGCATCCGTGTGTGCTGCTTGCCAACGCGAATACAAGAAACATGCATTTTATGCGTCAATGGCTCTTCTCTAGCAATGTTGAGCACACGATGCAAGATTTGGACGACAAGCAAAGACAAACACGCACCAGCCGCAGCCCTGCTGTAGAATAGGAGCGCCATGGCTGGAGGCGATGGAGCGCGACAGGTGTACCCTGGTGTGAGGTGTCTGGTGACGAGCTCACTACCTGCTGACAACCCTGACGAGGATGATGATGCTGAGCGCCCTGCGTTTGCATAATGACTGACGCCCGTATACCTCTGTTTATAAGTACTAGCTAGATTAAAGGCCGGATTCTTTGCTTGCAGGGTTTGCTGCCATGCTGGTTGGTTCCGACTTCCGATCAGCTCAGTTCACACCTTACAGGTGCTAGCTGCTAGGGATTCGGAGTTCGTACGTCCCCAGCTTGTGATGAATCAGTTTAGCGTGATAAAAACAAGCAAAGCAGACAAGAGTGACAATGACAAACCTTGGGCTGGAAGATGAAATAACCTGCTGCGGCATCTGCTTCGTTTAACCTTTGTGTACGGAGACGGAGCTGATTTCGCCCAAGCATCTGCGTGTGCTGCTTGCCAACGTGAATACAGAAAACATCCATTTTATGCGTCAATAGCTCTTCTCTAGCAATGTTGAGCACACGATGCAAGATTAGGATGACAAGCAAAGACAAACACGGGCCACCAAGCTTTAACATCAGATAACATCTAATCCATGAGACGTTCCCAGCTAGCCTTGCTTAGGTTCCGCGCGACATACAAATAGAATCCTTAATCATTTCCAGACAAAGGCACATATATAGATAAAATCCTTAATTAAGGATCACTTACTAAGCATTCCATAAAAAATTATATAGGTCACAAGTATAGTGTTAACAGAAGAGTTGGGGGAAATAGCAACCAACTTAGAGAAGGGGAAGAACACGGGAATAGGCAGGATGAGTGTTTGGTTTTAACATAGCAGGTTAAAAAAATGTTTTCCCGCTTTGCTTCTCTCTGCTAAGCCTATATATTTCCTAGCGCAGCCACTCTGGACCAGATGTCTTCGGGTTCGGCTTGTGTTGGCGCTTGGACCTGGACGAGGTCGTGTCGGCCCGCTTGGAGTTCTGGCCCAGCGTCACTTCTGGTTCACCAGCCTGGGCGCTGCTAACACCCTCCCCTACTTGAGAAGTGGCATGTCCCCACGCTGGCACCCTGAGAAATTGTTGCTTCAGCGTCTCCAGGGGCTCCCAGGTTGACAGAGATGGCGGCATCTGGGACCAACGCAACAGGCCTTCTTCCACAGGATGATCACCCTCGGACCAACGGCGCTGCAAGATAGCTATAGGCACCTGAAACTCAACAAGGTCAGATGGAAGCGAAGAAACAACCGGACCTGCTCCTGGGGACTTCTTTAGCTGCGAAACGTGGAACACAGGATGAACAAAGGAGTTCTTAGGCAAGTCCAGTTTGTAGGCAACGGAGCCGACGCGTTCCAGAATGCGAAACGGCCTGAAGAACTTGAATGCCAACTTCTGATTAGCGCGAGCTGCCAACGAGCTTTTTACATAAGGTTGCAGCTTCAGGAAGACCTAATCACCCACGGCAAATTGATGGTCCGAGCGGCGCTTGTCAGCATGGCGCTTCATTCGGACAGTAGCCCTTTGCAAGTGCACTTGAATAAGGCTATGCATGAGATCCCGATCAGCCATCCAGGAAGCCAGAGAAGGTACCTCGGAGGCAGCAGAAATATCTAGCCCCAAGTGTCGCGGGGAATAACCATAGAGGACTTCAAAAGGAGAATGCCCCAAAGCTGAGTGAGAACTTGAATTGTACCAAAATTCTGCAGCAGTCAACCATTGAGCCCAACGCTGAGGACACGCATGAGTAAAACAGCGAAGATATGTCTCCAAACACCGGTTTACTCACTCAGTCTGGCCGTTGGACTATGGGTGGTAAGCTGAACTCATGCGCAGCTGCACACCAGCCAAACGGAACAAAGTCTGCCAGAATTTACTGGTAAAGATCTTGTCACGATCAGCGATGATAGCAGTGGGAAGCCCATGCAAGCGATACACATGATCCAGGAACAACTTGGCCACGGACTCGGCTGTAAAGGGATGGCGTAGTGGCACAAAGTGTGCAAACTTGGAGAATTTATCGACAACCACCAAAATTGCATCCCAAGAACCCTTTGGCACAGGCAGAGGTTGAAGCAACCCGGGATAACGAGCCCTGTCAGGTTTGGCCTGGGCACACACAGAGCAAGACTGAACAAAACTGAGGATATCCTTCCACATAGCCGGCCAATAGAACAGCTGGTGGATTTTCTGGATTGTAATAGGAGCACCCGAATGTCCACCTACAGGACTGCTGTGCAGCGCCACCATCACACAGTTGTGTAAAGCTTTGTTGGACCCCAGCCACACACGCTATTTGTAGAGAATGACGCCATTGTGCAGGGAATAGGGGGAACCAGCTGCTGACTATAAGGACAATGTGGCTAGAAGTTCTTTAGCCTCAGCATCAGAAGCATACCATTGTTGGAGTTCTAGCAACCAATCGTGGACAGGTGAGGAAATTGCAAGCACTTCCAATGAATGGTCACGCCGGGACAGGGCATCAGCGGCTCCATTCTCAGCTCCCTTGCGATAATGAATCCTGTATCGCAGTCCCAAAAGCTTGGTGAACGCCTTATGTTGCCAAGGCATGTGCAGGCGCTGCCCATTGAGATGAACCAAACTGCGGTTGTCTGTATGAATGACAAACTCATTCTGAAGCAAATAGTGCCGCCACTGCTCAACAGCCATCACAATCGCCAGATATTCTTTTTCATACGCTGACAATCCCAAGTTACGAGGGCTCAAAGGCTTACTGAGGAATGCCAGAGGGTGTCCATTTTGCAACAATACCACGCCCACACCATTGCCTGAAGCATCAGTCTCAATATGAAAGGGCTGCGAGAAATCTAGCAATGCAAGAACCGGTGCAGAGCTGAGAGCATGCTGTAAGGCACGGAAAGCCAAGTCATGAATAGAAGTCCAGATGAAGAGTGTGTCCTTGAGCAGCTCAGTGAGCGGTTTAGCAATAAGACCAAAGTGCCGGATAAATTTGCGATAATAACCGGTGTCGACGAAACTTGGTCGGCAATCTACCAAGGGGTATGCCCAAGGTAGTGATTTGTCGGTAGACAGGTGCGCAAGCTACGAACTAGATAGTAACGCAAGACAAAACAAGGGTTTTATCTAGGTTCGGCCGCCGTGAAGGCGTAATACCTACGTCCTGCGTCTGATTTGTATTGCTGTGTATAATGAGATGTGTTTTGAGGGGGTCCCCTGCCCGCCTTATATAGTCCGGGGGGCAGGGTTACAAATCTGGAAACTAATTCTGCTCGGTTACAATTGTCATAGCTGGCTAGATAAGGATTCCTATTCTAACCGACCAGGATCTTGCTTGATCTCTAAGTTTGCTTTCCTTCTTTGCGTGGGACGCCGAGCAAATCGACTGGGCCACGCATCATCTTCTGATGGGCCGGGCCCTCTGGTCTGGGCCAGCTCAAGTCTATCCGTAAGGGTATAGGGGTTAATACCCCCACAGCTAGTCCCTGAGCACTATACATTATGATGTGACACGCCGTCTTGACTTTCTTCGAACAGTGAGGATTGAGTTCTTGACATTTCCGACCAGTCAAAACACCATCCGAGCAGCTGTTGTAGGCGTCCGACCAGCTTATAATACAGTCGACCACCGTTGTTATCGGAAAAAGTAGGTTGTCCGAAGAATGTATGGTGCTCAAAGAAAAAAGAAAAAGATTTCCTTCCAAGTGAAGTGTGCCCACTTGTATTTCTAAAAAGAAATGTAAGCAGGGTAAACCAAAGCGTAGGGGTCGAAAAATAAACACATTTACCGCTAGGTGAAGTGTGACCACTTAGTCTCCGAGCCTGGTAGTAGGTGACGTAGGCACGTGGTGATAGGGTCTAAAATAAAACTCCATGGAAACTTGATACTGAGATGCACCGGGAGGTGCATCGTACCGATGTAGTCCCCGAGCTTGCTGGAAGGCGAAGCATGAGCCTTGTAGCAAGGTCTAAAAAGTAATGATCGCTCGACTGTATGTGAGTCCAATTTCACATATAATCGAGGAAATCAGGCGTCGAGCTGTGGTCGGAGAATGGTCGGGGCAGTCCCGAGCACAGCGCGAGGTATGGTTAACGAGTCCCCGAGCAGCATGTGATGTGGTCGACGAGTCCCCAAGCAAGATGAAACGTAGCCGACGAGTCCCCGAGCCTAGTCGAGGAATATAACTTGCTCAGTGGTTTATGACTATATGTATCCTATACCATCGGCTGTTTCGCCGATGGCTCAAGTACCTCAATATGCCACAGCAACTATTATGCAACCAACTCTAGGAGGTTTCCAGATTCCTTTGGTTCAAACACCTAATTCAAGTCCATCGGCAAGCTCACTGCCGATGCAGCAGAAGGCTCTTGCTATGAGTTAACCTGGAGTCCAGTTCATACCTCAAGCTGGTTATAATTATCCAATAATGTCAGCAAATTACCAGCCATCGGCAAGTTTTGTACCGATAAGTTCTAATAATGGTTGGTCAGGACAGTTACCTATTCAACATACAGTTCAGCAAAATCAGCAGGTTACGGAGATTCATCAAGGTCATATGCAAGCTGGTTTTCAGAATCAAGCATCGCATCGGCAGCTCAGCCGATGAATCCTTTCCAGCAGGTTAATGGAACACAAGTAATGGCAAATATGCCGATTGCTGGAGATCGTGAGCCACAAAGATATGTGGAGGGATATCAGCAGATACCTCCTGTAGAAATTCAGCCAGCTCGTCAACAAGAGGCTGATGCTTTTTGGGCCGATAAGATAGTAGAAATTATGAGGGATCAGTTTGGGATAAAGCCCAAGGTCTATACTTATTCTTATCGGACTCCATACTCTCCGGCATATGATTTAATTTCTCTCCTAAATCGGTACAAGGTACCAGATTTCACTAAGTTCTCTGGGCCTAGCGGTCATTAGCACGACTGGTGACATGGCTACGCACGTCACATGGAGGAAGACGGTGACGTAGATCGCGAGGAGGGTTCTGGTCGACCTCTTGATCCTGATTGCCGCGACGATTGCGGTTGTTGTCACGACGATCTCGACCACCTTCTTGTCCGCCGCCACCGCCACCGCCACCTCCACGTGGGGGATTGGGTGGGGGCGGATCGTCGTGATGTTGGTGACTTGGATGTTCTGAAGCGCGGGAATGACGGCTCCGACTAGATGCGATGGACATGCTTGTAGCAGCTCAGGCTCACTGGGCGAGCTCAACGGTTTGTCCCATGGTAGCGGTCAGATATGCTTTGATTTCTTCGCAAATCGCGTGGTTCTCTGACGTGTCTGGTAATCGGTCCAGGTTGGCCATGGCAATGGCCACGTTGGCACTAGGGGTCCTGAAAACTTGCCGATCACCTACTCTATCGAAGGCGTTGGCTAGATCTCTTGGTCGGGGTCCCCTGCGACATGCTTCTTCTTCAGCCTCTTGTTGACGGCGTTCAGCGTGGTCGGCGTTACGCTGTTCACAAAGTTGGAGTTGCTCATCAGTTTCTCCCACGACTGCGGGCTCATCATTGCTGACGTTGAGCACCGTGTCGCCACGTCTTGGTGGAAACCTTGGGATCAGAGAGAAACCCAGAGGGTGCGGTAGTGGATCCAGATCATATTCATAGTCTTTGAGGTGTTGAGCCTCGGTGTGGACAGAGCATGTAGATCCAGTGCTGGAGTCGCCATCCTCGGGTAGTGTGTGAACCAAGCCTTCATTATGCTCCTGGATATCGACCATGTTAATGGCGTTGCCTGGTGATGGTCAAGGTACATCCAAGAAGTATAGATCTGAAGCATGGTCACGCTCCATGGGACCCATGAATAGATGAGGTGTATGATACGCATACTCGGAAGTAGCGTTTTTCACGCCGTATGGGAGAGCCTGGCAATCCTCCGTAGGGACTTGGTACTTAGAGAGCCTGAGGCCGGGTGTAGGAATCGGGCGAAGGCGTACTGTACGTCCATTAGGAGTAGCAATGACCACTAGATCTGTATCAAGCCGTGTTGGACGGCGAACCCAAACTGGTCAGGTAAATCTGTTGTGGTAAAGCTGTACCTGCTCGATAGATTGATTTTGAATGGAATCTACTAAAGTCAAGGTTTGAGAGAGCTTGTGGCTGACCTGGTCGATAGCCTCGGTTAGGTCGGTGTTGTCGATCATCCTTGTCGGTGTGGTCAGAGCCGTTGCTGGGGTGGTCGGAGCCATAGCTAGCGTGGTCGGAGCCATAGCCGATGAAGACGTGGTCGATGCATATCAGATCTGCGCCTCCTCCGTGGCAGCGGCGGTGAAGCTATTGACGCCAATGATCTAGGTGATCTGGCCGACAGTGAACGAGAGACCGTCCGCCATGGCCGCGGAGTTAGGGATGATGACCATCTTGCTCACCTGGGAAGCTGTACGCACACCCCCTACCTGGCGTGCCACTGTCGACGAAACCTAGTCGGCAGTCTACCAAGGGGTATGCTTAAGGTAGTGATTTGTCGGTAGACAGGTGTGCAAGCTACGAACTAGATGTTGACGCAAGACACAACAGGGGTTTTATCTAGGTTCGGCCACCGTGAAGGCGTAATACCTACGTCCTGCGTCTGATTTGTATTGTTGTGTATAATGAGATGTGTTTTGAGGGGGTCCTTTGCCCGCCTTATATAGTCCAGGGGGCAGGGTTACAAATCTGGAAACTAATCTTGCTCGGTTACAATTGTCATAGCTAGCCAGATAAGGATTCCTATTCTAACCGACTAGAATCTTGCTTAATCTCCAAGTTTGCTTTCCTTCTTTGCGTGGGACACCAAGCAGATCGACTGGGCCACGCGTCATCTTCTGATGGGCCAGGCCCTCTAGTCTAGGCCAGCCCAAGTCTAGCTGTAAGGGTATAGGTAAGCATGAAAACGGATGGAATTGAACGGAGAACTCCTCAACCGTTTTCTACTTTTACATTTGAATACGAAAACGAAAACGAAAGCGGACAAACCGAACACGAACTTAAGGAATATCGAGAATTTCGAAAATGAAACAATTGGAGTGGAATTATATCGAACACAGTTGGTATACGAGAATTCAATACGAACCGACCCACAGTGCATAACATTAAACAAGTTCATGGCCAAATACATAACAAGTTTGCGACTAACAAGTGCATGATCTAGTTCAAATTAACAAGTGCGTGACCTGTGGTCTTAAGTAGTACGACACACAATTAACAGAACATGAACATCTAGAGCTCACCAGCATTATCCATGATGTCAAGATCAGAGCTAGTACATGGGCTAGTGCCCTCTGCCCTGCTGGGTGTTGGCGCTGTAGCGAGAGATTCAAATGGCCAGGTCATTTTTTTAGCATGGAGATGCTTTCACCATTGCGGAAGTGCAGCGGAAGTAGAGGCATTGGCCTTCGTTGAAGGACTTCAGTGCGACATCCATTGGAGAGTGACACAAGTGATCATCGAGATAGACTGTGCAAGAATCAAGACGATGCTGAATCTTGCTAAAGCGACAAAGCACCTGCTGCAGGATTGGAGAATATCCCAAGTAAAGAGAGATGGAAACAAAGTAGCAAATGCTTTGGCTAGTTTAGCTAGGCGATGTAAATTTTCAGAAGCTAGATGGGGATCAGCACCTACGAGCGCCAACAATCTGCTTATAGTTGATTGTAAGTGAGGATGAAAACGATACGGAAATATCAACCGAATTTAAATTCGGTATATTTCGAATATAATGTAGAAATGTAGAAATCGAACGAACAAATGCCCAAACCGATTTCTTACCGAATTCCGAATTATGTACTTCGTATTTCGTTTTCGAATGTAGTATCTGTTTTTGTCCGCAAAAAACGAATTCGATCGGGTTAAATGTAGAAAACGACTGCGGTTCGGTTCGGGATATTTCCATATCGTTTTCATCCTTAGGTATAGGGGTTAATACCCGCACAGCCAGCGAGGCCAAGGAAACCCCGCAGCTCCTTCACATTCTTGGGCACGGGCCAACTCAAGATGGCTTGAACTTTGGCTAGATCAGTTGATAAGCCTTGTTCACTGATGACATGTCCCAAATAGGCAACCGAACATTGTGCAAAGGTGCATTTGGACAGCTTAATCTTCCACTTGTCTGCGGCCAGCCATTGAAACACTGCCTCCAGATGAACCAAGTGTTCCTCGTATGTCCTACTGTATACCAAAATGTCATTGCAAAAGATGATGACAAACTTGCGCAACCCGGGTGCAAGGGTGATATTCATGGCACCTTGGAAGGTACCAGGAGCCCCGGTGAGTCCGAACGCATGATGCGAAACTCGTATTGGCCTAGTTGGTTTGAAAGGCTGTCTTCGGTTCTTCGCCAGGTTGAAGCAAGATCTGCTGGAAACCAGCACGGAGATCAAGGTTTGTAAACCAACTAGCATGGCTGAGTTCGTCCATCAATTGATCCAATACTGGAACTGGGAACTTAGACTTCGCAATGATACGAGCTGTCTTTTTTCTTTACGAGCAGCACTTGTGAAGAAAATGGGCTGTGACTGGGCTGGATTAACCCCTGGGCAAGCATATCACCCACCTGGCGCTCGATCTCATCTTTGAGCCCCGGTGGATAGCGATAAGGGCGAGTGAAGACTGGTTGAGCTCTAGGAATAAGAGGGATACGGTGATTACAAGCTCTGGATGGTGGCAGTTTGGTTGGCTCTTCAAACACAGGTGCAAAGTTCTGCAGCAATTGCTGAATCTCAGGAGGCACATCCGTAGACTGATGATAGATTGACTTGACATCTGTAACTACACAGAGCTGGGCAAACAGATGGGATGGACTGACACCGTGAAGGCCTTGAAGCAAGACAAATTGTCCCTAATATGGAATAGCCAACCATTTCTGAAGCCAGTGCACCTGCATCGGGCTGTAAGCCTCCAACCAGTCCATGCCGATGATAACATCATAAGCAGTCAACGAAAGCAGCCTGAAACTGGTGCGGAAAGTGCATTGCTCAATAGTCCACTGGACATCCTGTAACACACCTAGGCTCTGGAGAAGGCCACCACCAGCCACCTATACATGAGTAGGTTCTGACGCCATAGAAACTGCAGACAACTATTGAGCAATATCGAGACTGAGAAACGAAGCCGAGCTACCCGAGTCAATCAATATGCGCACTGGACAATGCTGGACAGAGCCTTGGAATTAGATGGCGCGGGGTGGAGAAGTACCCTGCAACGCAGCTTTAGAGATTGGCATGAAAACTTGTTCTTCATTGGCACCTTTTTGACTTCATCAGCCAGAGCGCCCTCATTGTCATCAGGAAAATTTTGCCAAATAGCTTTGACTGCCAAGAGCACCTCAGGTGAGCACTGATGGTCCTTGGACCATTTGCCGCCGCACTTGAAGCAAAGACCACGAGCACGGCGAAACGCTTTGACGGCCTTGAGGGTGGGATCAGTAGACGTTGCGGCGGCCGGAGGCGGAGTCACGGCAACATTGGTCTTCTCCACCCTGGGCAGGGGTGGCAGCGGCAATGGCACCCTAGCCGCAGGTTGGACACGCCTGACGGGGACCAATCACCAGAGCGGTACAGTTTCGGCGGTGCAGACGCCACCTTTTCTAGCAACAAGGCAAGGCGACAAGCAGTATCCAAATTTTTGGATTGTTGCATAACCACAACAGCTCGAATATCATAACGTAACCCATCAGTGAATCAAGTGGTAAAAAACAATGGATCAGAAGAAGGAGAATAAGTGGTGAGCTGGTCCACCAGTCTGGTAAAAGCAGAGACATAGGCAGAAACTATAGATTGCTGATGGATATTGAACATCTAACGAAGAAGTGATTCGTGCTGGTCATGATCGAATCGATCATGCAATAGCTGACAGAAGGAAGACCAAGTAAGGTTGGGAAGCTGAGGAGTGAGGGACTGGTACCAACATGCTACGACATACTGCATGTAATGCTCAACCACGCTGACACAAACTGATACTGGCACCTCATAAGTGTTAAAATATTTTTCACAAAGTGAACGCCAACGGCTTGGTTTTTCACCAGTGAAGATGGGAAATGGAAGTTTGGGAAGGCCAGTATTGGAAGGAGCATGTGGACTCTCAGATGGACAAGGTGGAGGATACCGAGGTGGAAGGGATGGAGTGGACTGAAGGGGTTCTGGTGGACAAGTTTGGTGATGAAATGGAAGAGAAATTGTGGACAATCGGGGAGGAGTAGGGTGAGACTGCGGACTGAAAACTGAAGGAGACGCATGGAGTGGATCGAAGGACATACCCTTGGCCGGGATAGGGTGCCCAGTCGTGATGACCGCGGGTCCCGTATCCCGTGTAGTAGGTTTGACGCGGCGCCCAAACACGGGCACATGGGCAGGGAACACCTCACTATAGTTTGCAGCCGCCTTGGGTGGTGAAGGCGCAGCGCTGACGCTATGAGGCATTTCGTCGAACATCTCGCTCGCGTGGTGCTTCTCCATCTTGGAGACCGAGATGCGGATGTCGTCGAGCACGCTGTCGACATCTGGGCACCAGTCGCACAGCTCCTTGGTGGCCTTCTCGAGTGTCGCCAGCCGGTCCTCGCACTCGTCCTTCACGGCGTGGATGTGGAGTGCTTCGAGTGAACGCAGGCGGCTGTGGAACTCGGCATCGCGGTCGGTGTAGGATGCCTCCAAAGTCTTGATGCGATTCTTGACCGCGTTCACCTACGAGTCTGCCGGGGCCCCTCTAGATCGGCAACGCGTTGCGAGAGCGCACTCTCCGCCGAGACTTGTGCCACCTCTAATGTCTGGATCCTGGAGTCGACGACAGCGGAGCGATCGGAGATGGTGCGCTCAAGATCAGCGAACCGGCCATTTAGGTGAGCATCCTGCTCGTTGAAACGCTGATTGAGCTTGGCAATCTCATCGAGGATCAGCTTCATGTTCGGCTCCATGGCGCCACGGGTACACTGAAACTGGGTGTAGTGGGGATGGGGGCTAGGGTTGGTTTCCAGGATCGAAAGGAGAATCTGATACCAATTTGTTAACAGAAGAGTTGGGGGAATAGCAATCAACTTAGAGAAGGGGAAGAACACGGGAATAGGCAGGATGAGTGCTTGGTTTTAACATAGCAGGTTAAAAAATGTTTTCCCCCTTTGCTTCTCTCCGCTAAGCCTATATATTTCCTAGCGCAGCCACTCTAGACCAGATGTCTTCGGGTTCGGCTTGTGTTGGCGCTTGGGCCTAGACGAGGTCGCCTCGACCCGCTTGGAGTTCTGGCCCAGCGTCACTTCTGGTTCACCAGCCTGGGAGCTGCTAGCATATAGTAAGACCTTGATTGGAGAGAGTGTTCAGTGGTGCAGTAGAGAGTTTGGTTACAAACTATATCGAATCACTCGACTGCTTATTGGGGACAAAAATATATGTGTGCGACGCCAGTCTTAACAAGTGTGCTTTTATGTGATGATTAATATGTTAGTGTTTCTATATAGTATGACAGATACAACCAATTTATAGTTCTGTGAAATGAAACAGAAAGAAATGAATTATACTCTGTTTCTCACCACATTATGAAATTTAAAAACCATGTATAAATACTTGTGTTCTTGCCTGCTATTGTATTGTTATTGGGCACCTGATGGATAGAGCTGATGCGTGAACAAGTCTATCGGTGCGCTTGACCACCGTCTCCTTATGAAAAAATAAGTGTTGATAAAAATGTATTAGATATTTAGATACATAACATTTTCTGGATGATTCAACATTTTTTCTATATCGGATGGAGCTCATAGTTTCAGTTAGAACTTACCTGTCCTTGTGTAATTGTTTCCTTGTCCATATAGTCCTTGAATTATTGTGCATATTGTTAGGGTGATTGGTATGATGTTTAGTGTTGGTATGATGTTTGCAGGAAAAGCTGGGTGGCACCAGTGATTCGATTCCTGATATGAACGAATGAACAGAACGACGGTGACAGCAATGAAAAGAAGCAACCTAATTCTGATGCCCAGCCTGGACATTGCTATTTATTTTCTTCAACATTGTCGAACAGAACATAGGAAAGAGAGAATTGTTTATGCAATTTTACCTCCTCATCTGGATAATATCTCTGACGGCATGTATGTATATGTGCCCTCACTATGTTAAGTTCTTAATGGTAGAATTTTAATGCGTCAGTTCTGTGGCTATCCTTTTAGATTAGCTAATTAGATTGTGCTGGATAACATGACTCAGTTGGTCATTCACCATTAGTATAGCATTATTAAGTTAAACTCAGGATTTGTGTTGATCTTGAAAAAATTTGAAAGATTTATGCCCAGAGCAAAAACATAGATGGACTTTAATACACGCATGATGTTTATGAATCTTTTCACAGACACGTGACACGCACGTGCATGGCCACTGGTGTACTCCCTCTATCCCAAATTATAAGTCATTTCAAGAATCATGGAGAGTCAAAGCATCTCAAGTTTGACCAAATTTATATAATAATATAATAACATTTATGATACAAACTAAGTATTGTCAGATTCTTCATTAATTATATTTTATAGTACCTATTTGATATTATATATCTTTGTAATTCACTCTATAATTTTGGTCAAACTTGAGATGTTTTGACTCTCTAAGATTCTTGGAATGACTTATAATTTGGAATGGAGGGAGTAGATAAATAATAACAGGCACATAGGATGGCATAGGTTTGGTTTGGAAGAGGGTAGATTCATCCTCGTCTAAGTTCCATCAGTGGGCAACCTCCTCCACGTCGACTTCGTTGTCAAAACCAGCGACTTCATAATCAAAATCAGCAAACGCCTCCTCCCACAGCTTGCTGGAGAGCTCATTGTTGTGAACCCTCCTGGCGATGTACTCATCGCTCACAGTGACGTAGCAATTGGCTTCGTACTCACTACGCACCCGCTCACAGAACCTTTGTAAGCAGCGCTAGCCAGGCACCTGAAGAAGAAGCTGCTACTTCAAGCTGGCCTACTGGCCCACCACCGCTTCGGCCCAAGAGAGTCACGAAGCCCAGCTCACGAGTGGTTGGACCATCCTGGATCAACTAGGAGATAGAGTATAAGTAGCAAGAGGAATGGGGAGAGAGGACATGAACAGAAATTGCAAAACCCTAAATTGAGTTTTAATCATTCATCGTAGCACAATTACTGTATTTCCTATTCTTCACTCAGCGTTTCATTGATGGACTTCATTATGACATTAAAGCAATAGTTCTTGTTCAGCGTCCCCAAACTTTTGATGCTGCTATTCATCTCACTTTGCTGCAAGAAGAGGTGGGCACGGCTCCTAATCCGTGAGCCCCGCGTGGAGGTGATTGCCAGGCTGCATATCATCCCCGACTGCTAGCGGCCGTAGTAGCACCTCTACCGCTGCCTCCACCTCCGCCTCCACCGCGTGCTGACAAGGTGGTGACTTCGGCTACTACTGCTCCAGCTGGGATGACTGCTCAGCCAACCCACCAAACCAAGGCGGCTGTCAAGGCATACAGGCGGGCACTTGGTCTATGTTTCAAATGCAATGTCAAGTGGAGTAAGGACCATGTCTGTGCTCCCGAGGTTCTTCATGTAGTCGATGCTCTCTGGGATTCCTTTTCTTCCGAGGACTCATTGGCCGATTCTGTTGAGGAGTTTCCAACCACTGAACAGTGTTGCTTAGCACTCTCCAAACCTACAATTTCTGGTGTACCAACTTCTCGCTCTATTTGCTTCAAGGGTCTGTTACAGTCAATACCAGTGCAGATATTGGTCGATTCAGCCAGCTCATCTTCCTTTGTGCATGAAACTTTGGTCCCTCAATTGACAATTATTGCTTCAGTACCGGTGTCTAGTTCTGTCTTGGTCGCTGGCGGAACTCAGCTCACCAGCTCGGCCATGCTGCTTCAAGTTCCTTGGTCAGTTGGTGATTGTTCTTTTCAGTCTGACTTCAGAGTGCTACCGCTGGGCTCATTTGATGTGGTGGTTGGCATGGATTGGTTGGCCACATACAGTCCTATGCAGATCCATTGGTAGGAAAAGTGGATGGCGATTCCATACAAAGGTTAGTTAACTATGTTGTAGGGGCTTCCAACTTCCTTACCTCAGCAGCTGTTGCTTCACATTGATTCAGTGGATTCAGTTGAGGCAGCTGAGCCAGATTTGCCGCCATTGCCAATTGAGCTACAGTCACTGTTGGATGCTTACTCTGACCTGTTTGAGCCTTGTAACACCCCGGTGTTACGCAGGCATTAGCATTGCAAATCATACGCATGATACTTCATTGCATTCATGATCACATGTGAATTAGAGTGCACCTTTAGTTAAAGCATTTTTATGGGACAATTGTTGCATATATGTTTATAATTATTTCACTCTAATTATGTTGGTTAGACTAATAAAACATGTGTAGCTATAATTTTTAAATCACCTAGAACTATTTAGTCCAATTTTTGGAGCAACTTGATAATCAAAGTTTTGTCAAAAATTTGCTTTGAAAAATATTATTAGAAAATGGTCAAAAACCCTCCCTATTTAGCTTTTATTCTCCAATTCAAAATCTGTGGGGATTTTGGAGTTGACCCCTTAATAAAAGTTGTAGAGAATTAAATTCTAAGCAACTTTCATTTTTGGGCCATTTTCAGAAAAAGTCATCTTCTTGCTCAAAATGGAATTTTAAAACTATGAATTGAATTTATTTGAAAAATTCCTGGAAAATAAAAATGGAAAACCATTTTCTTACCTTGACGGGCCGCCACCTCCCTTTCGGCCTGCTGGCCAAAGCGGCCCATTTTCCTCACGCGCAAGCGCCGCGGCCCGGCCTGCACCGTGCGCTCGTCTCCTTCTCCCGCCCGCGCGCGCTGTGCGCTGTCCCGACCAGCAGAGCTCGCCCGCCGCGTGGTGGCCGCATGCCGGCAACGCTGACCAGGTGGCGCCCCAGTCGCCTCACCCACGCGCGCACTTGCCCCTTCAAACCGCCCGCAGCGCCTCACCCTGCCTCTTCCCACTCCATTTCGCTCGCTCTCTCTCGTGCACACCGGCCGCAATCCCGCCTCCGCCACCGCGCACGCCATCACCGGAGCCGGCGTTCCGTCTCACCGTGAGCCGCTCCATCTTGCCTCGAGCTTCCCCTCCCTCTGGCACAGCCCGTGCACACCTCAGCCGCCCGTGGTAAGCTTTCCATCCGCGGGAATTGCTCACCGGAGTTCCGGTCGAGCTCGCTGGAGCTTTCCGCTCCGTGGACCGCACCTCTTCGCTCCGCCTTGTTCCCTTCTAGCGCACGCATCTTGTTCGCCATGGCTCACCGGTGCTCGAGCACCCTTCCATTGCTCGTTCCGTGGTCGGAGATGGCCGGCTGACGACCACCTGCGCCACCGTTCTGCCATGGACGACGGTGACCGGTCCTCTGTGCTCCGTTGGCCACCACGTGTGTACCGTTGAGTTCGCAAGCACGAGGTGGTCCGCGTAGTGCCTTTGGCCTGGCCGGAAACCTCGCCGCCGGCGAGCTGTGGACGCCGGCGTCTCCCTCCCTCACCCAGTGACTGACTCGCGGGGTCACGGGCCCACCTGTCTGTCTCGTGTGTGTTCTTTGTGTTCAGTTCGGGGGTGCGTGTAGCCCTGAACGGTCGGATTCAAAAGGATTTAAATAAAATGTTCTCCAGAAAATGATAAAAGGGTTTCTAAAATCCATAACTTGCTCATTTTAGCTCCAAAAATTGTGAAATAAATTTTGGTAGACTTCTTCGGACCAGATCTATGATCTAAAAATGTTGCATGTCAGGTTTACAATACTTTTCTGTAGGGTTTTTATTTAATCATTGAAATTGTTGTTTTCTTGATAAATATGTAATAAATCATAGAAAACTCATAAATATGTAATAATCTTTTTGTGTAATGTACTTTCTAGGAAAAATATGTACCATGCATGTTCTGTAGAAAAATTCTTATGCGTAGTACAAGTGCTTATTATTGTTAGAAATTGTTATTTTTGATAGAGAGAAAAATATAAATAAAACATGCATATACTAATTTTTCTATAGGGATTGTTTAGTGTGTAGAATGTAGGAAAATTACTAAATCTGTTGTTTGATACTTTTCATAGTATAAAGTATTTTTATGCTCATTTTTAGACCCTAGATTGTTATTTTTGTGTAGGCAGTTCTAGTACTC
This sequence comes from Saccharum spontaneum, assembly GCA_022457205.1. NCBI lineage: Eukaryota > Viridiplantae > Streptophyta > Magnoliopsida > Poales > Poaceae > Saccharum > Saccharum spontaneum. The sequence goes on along the minus strand of CM039596.1, from coordinate 41,170,786 downwards.
CAAATGTACTGAAATTTTTGTGGCATGCTAAAGTAGATGATAGTAATCCACTCTAATTTTATTAGATTTTTCTATGCTATCAAAAGAAGTGTTGCTATTCAAACATAGTGTCAACTAGGGTTTAATTAACATTGTTAATGCAAGATTAGTTGATAAAATTTGCTTTGGTGTATCTTTGAAGCATCTTAGGGTGCTTGGGTGACCTTGCATGGTAGAGAATGTTTGTAGTAGTATATGAGTACATGTTCTTGGATGATGTAGACTACCTTGTAGAAGAGTTGTATTCCCACTTGATCCAATTAAGGGAACCTGTTCATCTACATCTCATTCATCATCATCATCTCATGTTATCTCTGCAATGCACCTAGACATGAGCACTTATACATTTGCATCATACAGGATCGCAGGAAGTAACTCCGGTAGCAGTTCCCGAGGAGCCGGAAGAACATCCCGAGGTGCAAGAGCAGGAGGTGCCCGAAGCCGACGAGGAGGTCGGTGAGGATCTTCCAGAGTGCCCAGACCACCGTCCGAGCTCTTTTGAGAGAGGCAAGCCCCAGAGCATTTTCTCTCCCGATTTGTAAATATTTTATTAATGTTTTACTTTAATTGATGCATTACGTTTAGGAGTTGTTTGCGACTGTTACTGCATTATACCTTGTTTTACCCTTGCTCTACCATATCCTTGTTACCTTGGTATTCGCAGTCAAGAAATGCTTAGCTTGCTTAGAGCGGTAGAAGTCGGGTGATTTTCTATCACCTGCGAGCTATAGGTGATTACCTAGATCTACTTGGAAAAGTATGTCATCTGAGAATAACTAAGTGTCAATTTGGAATTGAGACCGGACGGAGACTTGTAGGGTTTTGGACTGTAGTGTTTTTCGTCTGTGTCGATTAAGGACCAACCGTTGTTGGGCCTCGAGTCATGTTGAACGCATGCCTTACATTTAGCTGGCCAAATAATGTACCTTTCGACCGCGAAGCTGGGAGATTATTCGGGCCGAGTGGATTGCCCGCAACGCACTGTACCAGAGCGGGTGTGGTAGGACACGGGGGCGCGATGATAAGGCCAAAGAGCAGTCGAGCGGCCCCCGGGTACATGTGGTTCTTGGCAAACTCGCGACTTTACCTGAATAGTTGACTCGGTGACCAATGCCTCACTTCAGCGGGTGAGTGAGGTTTGTGTGAGGAATAAATTATCAACTGGTTAATAATCGATTCGAATCACCATCGTTCACTAGATAGTGAGCACTTGACTTGAGTTACTTCATCATAGTAATATTGATGGAACACTTGGACAGTTATATGGAATATGACATGATGAAGGTTGTTAATGATCATTGGTTATCCTTACCTGTTTAATTACATGTTACTCTAGTACAGGTGCAAATATAGTTAACAGGTTAATAAAGATTTAACTTGATGCAAGCTTTTGGAAAAGATTCTTTAATATTAAACATGCCTTTTTGCAAATGAGTCAACTACCCCACCATAAAGCCTGTCATGATCCTTGGTGTCATTTTATTTTCGGTTATGTCGGGTAAGTCTAGCTGAGTACCTTCTCGTACTCAGGGCTTTGTTCCCACTTGTTGCAGATGGAAAGATGTATTACGGCTATTGTATCAACTGCCTGTATCCTGCGATGGGTGAAGCTTAGGACCATGGGCAGTGGTCATTCACTACGTCTCGTCTGATGCTTTTGCTGGAGATGGTCATGAGCTGGCACTTTATTTCGAACTCTGTGTGAGTGTGTGTGTGTGGTTTGAACTAAATGCTTCCGCTACTTTTATTTGAACTCGGTTTGTAATAACTATGTTTAAACTCTGATGTATTTGTGACGCAACTTTATGTAACTTGTGATGGTAACCGCTAAACTTATTACGATCTTGGCTGGTATGTAAGCTGGTTTGAAATCCGTCGTGATTTCACGGACTACCGGGTTATACGGGCTTAAGTTTGCTAAATCGTCTGCATGATGGATGGTTTTCTTACTTAATTTCATATAATTGGTCAGTTCTGTTACAAGCCTCCTATTTCCTTACCGCCATCAAGGGCATGTGATCATGAGATACCCTGATACTGGGAGCGGCACCTGTCTTCGTGAGACCTTATCGGTACCCATCGAAGCTCAAGGACGAGATTGAAAAACAAGTGCAAGAGATGTTATCCCAGGGGTTGATTAGGCACAGCCATAACTCCTCTTCCCTGGTACTCCTCGTACACAAAAAGGATGGCGGATACTGATTCTGTGTTGATTTCCGTCACCTCAACGCCTTGACACTGAAGTCCAAGTTTCTTGTACCAGTCTTTGACCAACTCATGGATGAGCTTGCACACGCCCACTGGTTTTCTACTCTAGATTTATGGGTTGGCTTTCATCAGATTTTGTTGCACGAAGGTGAGGAATTCAAAACGGCATTCCAGACTCACTTAGGCCAGTACGAGTTTTGTATGATGGCCTTTGGACTCACAAGAGCACCAGGTACATTCTAGGGTGCGATGAATGCTACCCTTGCTCTCGAACTACGCAAATTTTTCATTGTCTTTTTTGACGACATACTGGTGTTCAGTCCTTCATTTGACTCTCATGTCGAGCATCTCAAACAAGTCTTTGATTGGCTCTGGCGCGATCAGTGGAAGTTAAAGACATCCAAATGCAATTTTGCTCGACAGTCCATATCCTACCTAGGCCACATGATTAGTGCAGATGGCTTGTCTACTGATCCAGCAAAGGTGCATGCAGTTGCAGACTGGTCGGTTCCATCAAATATCAGAGAACTCTGTGGGTTTCTCGGTCTGGCAGGTTATTATCGGAAATTCGTCAGACACTTTGGTATTCTTGCTAAGCCCCTTACTGAGTTGCTCAAGAAGGATCAAGTCTTTGTGTGGACCCCTGCTCATGATGAAGCCTTTTCATTGCTCAAAGTTGCTCTCTGTTCGGCTCCAGTACTTGATCTACCCGATTTCAATCGGCCATAACACATCAAGATCGATGCTTCTAGTTCAGGGATTGGGGCTATTCTCTAGCAAGACGGCCATCCATTGCTTTTATTAGCAAGCCACTTAGCAAGAGGAATCAAGGCCTAACTGTCTACGAGAAGGAATACTTGGCGATCTTGTTGGCAGTGGATCAGTGGCGACATTACCTTCTCCAAGCAGAGTTCTATATCCACACAGATCATCAAAGTTTAACACATATCAACGAGCAACGCCTCCATACCGCATGGCAGCAAAAGGTGTTTGCTCGTCTAATGGGTCTCCAGTACAAGATTCTATACAAGAAGGGGACCGAGAATGGAGTCGTTGATGCCTTGTCTCGGCGTCGCCATCCCGAGCAGATTCTGGTTATCTCCTCTATCAAACATCATTGGTTGGATGCTGTGGTGCTTAGCTATCAGGCCGATTCAGAGGCTACAAAGCTACTGCCACAATTGGTGACACAACCAAAGTCTGTCCCTTAGTATTCACTGGTTCATGGTGTGGTTCGCTACTGGGGGCACGTTTGGCTGGGATCCAGTAAAGCCATCCAACAAATAGGTCTTGATAGCTTTTCATGCTAGCCCAATGGGGGGTCACTCAGGAGCCCCAGCAACGTACTCCAGATTGAAACATCTATACTTCTGGACCGACATGAAAGGCGATGTTTGGCACATGGTGCAGTCCTGTTCAGTTTGCTTACAGGCTAAACCTGACCACGCTCGTTACCCAGGTCTACTACAGCCTCTGCCGGTTCCTACAGGCTCCTAAGAGATCATTTCAATGGATTTTGTCGAAGGACTTCCAACATCAGGGTCTGTAAATGCAATTTTGGTGGTTGTCGATAAGTTCTCCAAATTTGCTCATTTCATCGCATTGAAGCACCCATTCATGGCCAAGACTATGGCTCAGCTATTCCTAGACAACATATACTACCTTCATGGTTTGCCCAAGTCCATAATCTCTGATCGTGACAAGATCTTCACAAGTCTATTTTGGCAAGCTCTATTTAAAGCAGCAGGCACTTCTCTTCGCCTCAGCTCTTTGTATCACCCGCAGACTAACGGACAAACTGAATGGGTAAATCAATGCCTCGAGACCTTTCTCCGCTGTTTTACTCACTCCTGCCCCTCTCAGTGGCATCGCTGGTTGTCACTTGCGGAGTATTGGTACAGTACATCCTTCCATTCTGCATTGGGCAAGTCTCCTTTTGAGGTCTTATATGGCTGTCCTCCTTGACACATGGGTCTAGGTGTGGAATCGGTTGCTCGTGTCCTTGATCTGCAGTCCTGGCTTTCTGGTCATGCACACATGCAGGAGCTTATCCATCAACACTTGATGCGTGCTCAAGACCTCATGAAGCGTCAAGCAGACAAAGGTCGCTCAGAGCGAGTGTTTTCGGTAGGTGACAAGGTGTTCTTGAAGCTCCAACCTTATGTGCAGTCTTCTCTGATGCGCCGTGCGAATCACAAGCTGTCATTTCGCTTCTTTGGCCCTTACAAGATTCTTTAGAGGCTTGGCCTAGTGGCTTACAGATTGGAGTTGCCACCATCTTCATCTATACACATGGTTTTTCACGTCTCCCAACTGAAGCTGTCTCTAGGTGATCAACAGGTATCCTCTGCATTACCATCTCACAGCGTCACTGGACTTCGGGAGACCACCCCATAGAGCAGGGTCTCATCCAGTGGTCGCATACTCCACCTGATTTGGCTACCTGGGAGCCACTCATCACACTTCGTCAGCAATTCCCACGTGCGCTGGCCTGGGGACATGCCGGCTCTGAAGACCCGAGGAATGTAAGCAGTGCTAGCCAGACACTTGAAGAAGAAGCTGCTACTTCAAGCTGGCCTACCGGCCCACCACTGCTTCAGCCCAAGAGTGTCACAAAGCCCAGCTTGCGAGTGGTTGGACCATCCTAGATCAACTAGGAGATAGAGTATAAGTAGCAAGAGGAATGGGGAGAGAGGACATGGACAGAAATTGTAAAACCCTAAATTGAGTTTTAATCATTCATCGTAGCACAATTACTATATTTCCTATTCTTCCTACACTTCCTTCTTCCCCAACGCTGTCTGGTGCTAACAACCTCATCCTCAAGTCCTACTCCTCCTCGTGCTCTTCGAATGCCAACTTGATGTCCTCCAGCGATGTGTTGGGGTTGGCACTCAGGGCCTTGAACACATAGGAATCGGTGAAGGGCATGCACTCTAGAGGATTCACCAGGAGACATTGCACCTCAAATGGTGGCAGCATCTTGTAGGTCTTGATGTACTCCATGGACGTCATCCCATCCCCTTCCACTATCAGTGCCATCATCACCGGTGAACAGGCCCTGTGGCTTGCTAGCGGCATCGCCTACGGCCGCCGCCTTCAGGATCTTGGTGGGGCACCACGCCATCGGACTGTCCTCACTGGATGCCTCCACGTCGTATCCTCTTCGCTGGATCTCGACGAGAGATTTTTGGGGATGGATGCTTCCGATTTGGATGGTGGAACCCTAGGTGCAGGATGCGACGGCGGCCGGCGAGTCTCGATTTATGTAGGCGGAGGCAAGGTGCCCCGATCGTTGCCAAGTGCGACTGGGTGTCGGATTGGATGGTTTGGATCGTGTCTGTATCCGAGTATAAGGAAGGCCTAGTGGGGGGCTCAGTCCAATCCACCGCGCGACTTCCGCTCAGAGTCGGAGGCGCCTGGTCCATGTAGGTTGCTAGGCCCATGTTTGCAATGCTCGTCCAGGCCTGTTCTAAGACGACATTTTTTCCTTCGAAACCCAGTACAGAGGAAACATCACATTTGACCATATGATCATTTACGTTGAATCAAGCAATATCAAGATTGATAAAGGCATCATAAGCACCTCTATTTTCACTCTTGTTAGCAGTGGTAGATCCAGAATTTAGCTATAAGGTATGTGACATCAAAATTTTCATGTATAGTTTGATAAAATCCACTTAGAAACTCGGTGAAGAAACATAAAATTTGTCCCGTAATTTGGTATTCAAGTGAAAATTAGCATAATACTTCTTACGTCCATCTATTAGGTTACCACCTTATATAAATTATTCTTCCCCTGGCGTTATGACGAACGAAACCTTTATTTTTAAGTTGATTCAATGGTCGTTCCTCATGTCACTACAACCGCAACCGGGGACTTGCAACAATTCACTCCTGCCATCGTGCTTCTACAAACCCTAGCCACCACTGACTCCATCGCTGGCCACCTACTCGCCCACCGCCGAGCACCTCGCCGGGCCTTCCACCTGCCGCAGAGTTCCTTGCAAGGTGCCCTGCTATCGCCGATCCGCTCGCCAGAATTAGCGATCCGTCCCGGGCCCGATCCCGTGCATCAGCTCACCTCCATGCTGATCCGGGCCACCTGCTAGCAGCCCCAGCCACCGCTAGTCTGTATGGGACAATTTTTCCTTTTTCTTATCCTTTAGTTGCATCCGCGGATGGAGTTCTTGATTCTTTCCTTGGATTCCCATATATACTAAAAAAATAAATCATGAAAGCAATAATTAAAGACCTTTGGACTTGGCCCTTTTCTACAAAATAAAGATTTTCACCACCAAATTGTTGATACATTTTTTATTAAGAACAAAACTTTTCTTATTAGAACATAGTTTGGTCGATTGTCCACGTGGTGAGGATGACACCATCCACATGGGCGCCGACATATGGACGCGACAGAGCAAAGTGGGGCAGCAGTGCGTGCGCCAGCACATTAATGCGTGGTTGTGCGGCATTTGGGTTGAGGAGGCGCGATATGTGGCATTGGCGTGCACGCGGGTGAGGCCACGCGCGGTGATCGCCGTTAAGTGAGGATTTTCCAAATCCCGCGTGCTCATATGGCTAAAACTTCGTGGGATTGATCCGAGATCCTTTAACCAAAGTTGTTACGTGGATATGGAGGGGCCAAGTAGGGTCAGTCAGTCTGCTGTTAAACAGCCAGAACAGGGCCGAGATAAATGGGTTTAAGGACTTTTTGTTAAGGTTGTGATCATCCAAACGATGATCATCTAGGTCTAGATCACCCTAGGGCTCTTGTACTTAGTTTGGATTATCTAATGGTGGCTTAAGTCAATATAGTTTACTTAGCAAACTTTGAGAATCAAGCTTGCCAAAGTGACAATGACAGCATAATTTAATACTTAAGACAAAGACTAAGTCATTTGAATACTTAATTTTTTTGATGTGATTTTGACCAAAACATTAAACTATTCTAATCAGAAAATTGTATTATGTCAATGTCCATGTCCTCTACTTGAGTTGTTATTTGGTCAAATTTCAAAGTGTTTAAGAAATTCATGATTAAATTGACTTACAAAATTTCAGTATCTATTTGGTTGATGTAAACCCTAGAAGCCTATTTTCCCAAGTTTGATAAAAACTATAAAGTGTTTAGTGTTATTAGCTTATTACTGACATTTAATCATATGGTTTCGCAACAAGATTTGATTAGTTGGTTAGGTGACCACAACTTATTTCGATTTGTTCACAGAAATTAACAAACAAAACGCCATCATTCTACTTAGATGAGTTTACTTAGCCTAGAAAATTTCAAAAGCTCAATCAAACAACTTGCATAATGATAAATGAGATCAAGATAATATGATGTTTATGCTCATTCACATGTGATGACCTTGCTTAAAAGCTAGGGGATTACACAATGCTCCCTCTATCCCAAATAGGTGTCATTCGCACCTTCCAAGAAGTCAAATATTTTTAATTTTAACCAAATATATACAAGAAATCAACAATATTTATGGTCCACAATAAGTATCATTAGATTAGTTGTTGAATATATTTGCATAATAAACTTATTTGGAGAAAAGTTATTGCTAATTACTTTCTATAAATCTAGTCAAACTTGAAAAAGTTTGACCTGTACGAAATCCAAAGTGACATTTATTTTGGGACGGAGGAAGTACATACTTAATATGACATTGTCATAATACTGACAATGCATTAAAAAATCATAGCTTTTAAGTTATATGAAAAAGGTAAAGCACAGATATATAATATACTTATCCTTCTTTTTATTAAATTTGACAACTTTCTTTTCGTCGCAACGCAGGGACATGCTTGGGATATAATAAGAAGAAAAAAGACTTCTCCGATCGCCAACGTCCTTCTCGAAAGTACATAGCACATCCGCCTTGGCCAATTTGGCATGTTCATCTGATTTTGTGTTTTTCCACACCCCTCGTGGGCCCGATTATAAGCCTAGGCAAGTCATGCACTAACCCAACCCAACACAGCCCAACTTAGTGCATCCATCATGTGTGGGCGTGACATGTGCTTTCTAAAAGGAAGAAGTCCAATTTACCTCCTCCAACTATAATGTTCGTCCGATTTTCCTCTTGATCTATAAAACCAGTATTTTTAACCCCCTCAACTTTTGAAAACCATTCACTTTTGCACCTAGTGGTTTTGAGGGTGGTTTGCTGGTGTGGCGCCATGTCAGAGGAGGTAAATCGAACCAAGTTGAAAGTTCGAGGACGTAAACCAGACTATAAATATTTTAGAAAAAAAATCTAAAATTAAAAATTTATCCAAATATATTTTTACATGAAAAAATAATAGAATTAAAAATCCTAAAACATGATTTAATCTTAGAAAATTCAACCAAAATTGTTTTAGCGTGGATAATTATTTTAGTTTTTTCCAAAAAAAACTTGCTCTATGCTAGCGTGTCTAGCTTGAAATATCTTGTTCATGTCACTTTGATTCTATTTGTATAAATATCATGACCCATGTGCTAGCATCTAGATTTTCCTGTCAGGTTCCGCTCCATAATTCATTGCACTAAAACTTAATAAATTTAATAATTTGTAAAAATTAATTAAATAAATTTTCTATGAATTTTCAAGATTAAACCAAGTTTAGGGTTTTAAATTACTTTTTTTCCATGTAAAAATTTATTTGAATGATTTTTTTATTTTTTATTAGCTTTTAGATTTTTTATAAAAAATTCTAGTCTGATTAACTTCTTAAACTTTCAATGGTCCGATTTACCTCCTCTGATGTGGCGCCATATCAGCAAAACCACCCTCAAAACCGCGAAGGTGCAAAAGTGAATGATTTCAAGAGTTGAAGGGGGTTAAAAAGCTGGTTAGAACAGGGAAGAAAACCAGACAACCCCGATAGTTCGGGGAGGTAAATTGGACTTCTTCCTTTTTCTTAAAACAACCGGGCTCTTACCATCACAGCTAGCTCCCTCACTCTGAGTATCCACCGTCGACGCTACTTTTAGTGAGCGTGCACGTTGCAATGAGCAACAGAACAGAGCACGTCTAATGATACCACTGATAGCCACCTCTCAGCTCAGCTTTCAGCTTTCTGGGCAGATGCTCCTCCAAAGCGAAGCGACGGCCATGACCATGATCCTCCCTTGTCCTGTCCTCGTAGTGACTAGCGAGACACACACAATCACGCGAAAGGGCAAAGCCGCAAAAGGCCAGCAAGCCATCTGGAAGAATGCGAAGCACGTACAGGAGGATGTGAAGAAAGGCAGCGACGACGACAGGGAGATGATGGTGAACCCAACGCTCGAGTTTCACCCCCGAGGGACAAACAACACCCCCCACGATCGAGTTTCACCCCCGAGAGACAAACACGCCCCCTCACCCCTTGGCCAAAGCGAGGTAGGGAGTAGCGAGCAATAAGAGCAAGTATAATAACAGACTGTAAAATGCTGAGATGGAGGAGATAGGAGAAATAGCCGGCTTAAATATAAGAACTGAGAAATTTTGTGAGAGAGACATGTGGGCCAAGTATTAATAGTGAAGAGCTAACTATTATATGGATCGGCTAAGAGAAGACTGCAAAAAAAAAAACCTTACAGCCATGTATTATTTAGCCTTGCTCTAATGTAGCCACCCTGGCCTTCTGTTTTTTTTTCTTTTTTTTCAATAAAAGGGACAGTGTGATCATTGGCGAGGAAGATGGCCCCACATGTCGGGGAGACTACACCGAAAGATCCATGCGTACATGCAAGGACAGTCGTGAACAAGCACACCTCGAAACTTGGACATCACCGTCGCCGGGTGTGCGGACTTGTAAATTGCAAGCAAAGGCCGAGGCCGAGGCCAGACCTGAAAGAACACGTTAAGCTAGCTCTGAGCTTTCAATTTTAATTCCAGCCTTGATTCCCGCTCCCGTCACGAACTGTCGAACTGACGTACACATGGTTTGTATCATCGTCGTCTCTGGAGCCAGGGGTGACTTGCTCACATCGGTTCAGATAATTATAATCAACTTGGAGATATTTGTTGTACTATATGAATCTAGTATATTGTCAATTTCAAGATTATTGTCATTACATCTCCACCTAGACCTAATTCACAAAATGGTAGTGACGCCGCCAACTTGAGGTCATGGAAACGGTTGTTAACTTCCTCAGTCTCAAAACTAGTTATTCTAATGTCATCCCTCGTGCATTGGCACTCAGCTAGGGAAGATTGTACCTTTTACTATTAACTAGCACTACTACATAAACAACTCTTTTTTTTTTAGAGACGTCTCTTTTTTAAAAGATAGTTCTATCAAAATCCTCCTCTAAAAAATAGTTTCTGAACCGGTCTCCTTCTGCAAATTGATTTTTACAAACAACTGGTAAGCCAAAACAACTCTAATTTTAGAGGCAGTTTGGCTTGCCAGTTGCCTCTATAAAAGGATTTCTAGAGGCGGTTTGGCAATGCTAGTCACCTCTAAAATAAGTGAAGCATAGTAATATTCATAACTTTTTAAATCAAATTGGATGAGAGACAAACTTTATATCAAAGCTGTAGAAATAGAAAATACTTATAACTTTGTAGTTGACAATTTTTTCATTGAATTCATTTACTGCATGAAAAATATGTAAAACCTTTTAGATTTCAGAATTCAATTTTTCAAATGACTTCAGATAGAGAAAAAACCTAAAGAAAATTTGTAGTAATAGAAGGAATCAGCAACTTTGTAGTTGACTACTTTTTCAGTTGAGATTATATATTGCCTTGAAATTCTATTTTACAATTCTAGATTTTGAAATTCATTTTTAAAAAAATCAAAATATTTCAGATGGAAAATGACCTAAACCAAAGTTGTTGTACTCAAAGAGATATCTAAAATTGTAGTTAATGACTTTTTTCATTTGAAATAATTTAAGACTCAAAAATTCTATATTAAGATTAATGACTTTGAAATTCATTTTTTTAAAATTTTCTTATGACCTCCATTAGAAACGATCTAAATCAAAGTTGTAGTACTAAAAAAATATCTAAACCTCTCTAGTTTAAAGTTTTAAAATTTTAATTCATTTAGGTCTCTGATATGCATTACAATATTCACTAAAGTAATACAAAAGAAATGTATTAGATACTTAGCAACAAGTCACTTTTAGATCTAGTGCTTAAGGATTTTTGCTTTTTTTTTTCCAGATTCTTAAATTCTGGAAATCAATCGCTAGAGGTGGTCGACATTCCGGCTCGTCTAGCAACCACGACTACTGCAGACCATCTACAACCGCCTCTAAAAGCAAGGTTGACTACAGTAGTATAGTGAGCAAACAATACAAGATCATTGTAATAAATTGGCGCGCCTAGGTAAAAAATACTTCGAGCATGATTTGTCTTAAAATTGCCAGGTTGACACGTACTTCCACTAATCATATTATTGTAAGAAATTATTGTTTATTTCTCTTCTTAAGATTAACTAAGAGTCAATAAAACTATTATATTTATTTTTACTGGTTCAAACTCTTTCACATGGTATAATAATTAAAGAGCCACAGCGGAATAAAGCCTTATATAAGGGTCATACTCCCTCCATACTAAAATAAGTGTACCTCTAGCATTTGAATTTTATGATAAAATACATGTGTTTATATGTTCACCTAGTTATAGTAGGTTTTTTTCTACTTCCTCAACTTTCAAAGTACAATCATTACATGCTGAAATAGCTTTTGATAGAAATAAATACATAATTTCTAAGTAATATTGATCACCTCAAAAATCCTAGACAAAGTAAGAATGTGTTTGATAGGGATATCGATTCTAGTAAAAAAGTTTTGGATCTTGATTCTCTTAAGAAACGTTTTGAGAAATGAATTAGAATCACTTTATGTAACCATTTGACTACTAGATTCTGATTCCTTAGAAAAACTATTTCTTTTCTTAAAAAATCATATACATAAATCTATGTTTGAAAAAAAATTCAAATTTTTTCTCGGTGAAGAAAAAATTAAATACATCCATTCTAACTTATTGCACTAAAAATAGAGTATATAACAAAAAGAGAGACAATCTCTAACAAAAAAACGAAAGAAAACCAGTGCAAAACCACCCTCGGCTCGTTTCACGTTGACAGGCAAGAAACCGGAAACAATTCTGTGCTAAAACGTTCTATAGTTTTACCCTTTTGCAGTGATTCTCTAATTTAAACTTAGGCCTTGTTTAGATGCCTTCAAAATTCCAATTTTTTACATTTCGTCCCATTACATCGAATCTTTGACACATGCATGGAGCATTAAATATAGATAAAAAAATAACTAATTGCACAGTTTGGTTGTAAATCACGAGATGAATCTTTTGAGTCAAATTAGTCCACGATTAGACACTAAATTGCTAAATACAAACGAAAGTGGTACAGTAGCCAAATTTTAATTTTTTTTCATTTAAACAAGGCCTTAGAATAGAATCCGGAAAGATTCCGCTTGCTAAACGTGTCCTAAGGCCATGTTTAGTCTGTAAAATTTTTTTGAAAAAACACTATAATATTTTTCATTTGTATTTGACAAACTTTGTCCAATCATGAATTAACTAGGCTCAAAAGATTCATCTCGACATTTACAAACAAACTGTGTAATTAGTTATTTTTTTACCTATATTTAATGCTTTATATATGTGTCGATATATACAATGTGATGGGAAATTTTGAAAACTTTTTACATTTTAAAACAAACGGCGTAAGTTTGAAGAGAATAATCCAACTCGTACGCGTCAAGTACTGGCATCGATCGACTCAACGCGCCAAAGTCCAAACTTGCATCAAACAACTCCACGTCTCTGGAAACTTTGAATTTTAACCTGCGCCTCGATCGCCGCGCTCGGTTGTACGTGGCCGATTGACGCCACGTCTCTGGAACAACTCAAGCCCAGATGAACTTGTTGGATGAGATGCTGTCGATTGTCGTACGTTACACACTACTGCCTGATTTTTCGGGGGCGGCTCAAATGGGTCGGCAAGACTACCCGTATTTATGGATCTCTATATTCATCCTCTATACGGCCTAGTCAGCAAGATTCTCCCATCTATACTTAATTCTTCCGCACTTATCCATCCTCTATATCACCTTCTATCCACTCTATCTGCTTTAGGACCCACTTGTCACTTTATCTAAATGTATACATGTGTGATTTAGTTTTGAAGGATTTATTGAGACGAATTTAATGGTGAAATCGAAATTTAATTTGGATTTTTGGTTTGTGAGTTATAGTATTTTTTTCCTTTGTTTAGCTAGTAGGACCCGCCACTATAGAGTATAGAGTAAGCACAGTACTATTCTAAATATAGAGTGAGAGAAATGATAGAGTATCGTTTTAGAGTACCTAGTGCAGCAGTTTTTACTCTATATTCATACTCTAAAGCTTTAGAGTATCGTTTTAGAGTACCCACTGCGGCTAGTCTAAGACTATCCGCACTCATGGACCTCTATATTCATCCTCTAAAAGGAATATTCTATCCTAGTCATCATAAAATATACAGTTTTTCCGCATCCATCCATCCTCTATATCATCCTCTATTTACTGTGGGGCCTACTTGTCACTTTATCTAAATATATCCATGTGACATCTTGTTACGAAGAATTTATTGTCACGAATTTAATGGTGCAATCAGAATTTAATTTGGTGTTTTAGTTTGTGAGTTATAACATTTTTTTTATATGAAAAAAGGTTGGACACGTTTTCCTAGACACATATGCACACGAGACGAACGTCTTCTGCGCGCGGCAGCATTACCGGTCCTTTTGGCGTACGTACGGAACACGCTAGATTTAGAGGAATCGCTCCCGTTCAGGAACATGTAGCGTACGTCGGTGCTCTTTTCAACGCTAAAAACCAACGTGGAGGTATACCAGGTGCCTTTACAGGCACCGGTGCAGTTCGTCTAATGGAGGTCATACTCACCTCTGAGTCTGTATTGGATTTTGGTTTCCCACGTATTATCTTAAATTGAGTATAAATTGATTGTTTAAGGTCCTAAACGAATTCAAATGAAAAAGTTGTCAACTACAGAGTTTCATAACATTTCGAGATCTACAACTTTTATTTTTGTAGTTTCTCCATCCGAGGTCATTTACAAAATTTGAATTTCAAATTTGAGAAATTTAAATATAGTTTTTCATGACAAGATGATTTTAAATAAAAAAGTTGTCAAGTACAAAGTTTCGTAACTTTTCGAGATCTACAACTTTCGTTTTTGCTATTTGTCCATCCGAGGTTGTTTAAAAATTCAAAATTCAAATTTTTGGAAATTCAAACGTAGTTTTCCTTCACAAGATGATTTCAAATGAAAAAGTTGTCAACTACACAGTATCATAACTTTTCGAGATCTACAACTTTAATTTTGGTTCGTAAAGATGGCAGCCACCACCTTTACTTCGTGCGTAGTACGTCACACTCACCTGCGTCTGTATTGGATTTTGATTTCCCTCGTATTATCTTAAATTGAGTATTAATTGATTGTTTAAGGTCCTAAACGAATTCAAATGAAAAAGTTGTCACCTACAGAGTTTCATAACATTTCAAGATCTACAACTTTTATTTTGGTAGTTTCTCTATCCGAGGTCATTTACAAAATTTGAATTTCAAATTTGAGAAATTTAAATGTAGTTTTCCATGACAAGATGATTTCAAATAAAAAAGTTGTCAAGTACAAAGTTTCATAACTTTTCGAGATCTACAACTTTCGTTTTTGCTATTTGTCCATCCGAGGTTGTTTAAAAATTCAAAATTCAAATTTTTGGAAATTCAAACGTAGTTTTCTTTCACAAGATGATTTCAAATGAAAAAGTTGTCAACTACAAAGTATCATAACTTTTCGAGATCTACAACTTTAATTTTGGTTGTTTCTCCATTCGAGGTCATTTGAAAAATTCAAATTTCAAATTTGAGAAATTCAAACATAGTTTTCCTTGACAAAACGAATTCAAATGAAAAAGTTGTCAACAACAAAGTTCTATAACTTTCGGAGATCTGCAACTTTTATTTTGGTCATTTATTTATCTGACATAATGGTAGTAACATTGTTCACAAATTTTACATATCCCTTTTATAGTTTATGAAACTATAAGAGAGATGTAAATTTTATGAACAATGTTACCACCACTTTATCATATGAAGAAATAACCAAAATAAAAGCTGTAGATCTTGATGAGTTCTACAACTTTTATGTTCATGACTTTTTCAGCTAAAATCATTTAATGTTTTAAAATGACGTTTGAAGTTGTCATTTTTTGAAATTCAAAATTCAAATAGATAAAACACAGTCACATGGAAATATGGATAAAATAATAGCTATAAGAACACAATAAATTGATAGAGCATGATTTAAGAAATTTTTAGAAAAAAATATTAAATTTGAAGTTAGTATGAGAGAGAAAGATTAGTTACAAGTTTTAGTCAGAGATTAAAAAGAGAAATCAGAGTTCTTCAGTTTCAAAATTAAATTTCAAACATCATTTTGAAGCAGTAAACGATTTCAAACGAAAAAGTTGTAAACAACAAAGTTCCATAACTTTTCGAGATCTACAACTTTTATTTTGGTCATTTCTCCTTTCGAGGTTGTTTGAAAAAATTCGAATTTTAGTGCTTCATTTTTAATATTCAGCATATATTTGTAGCCGTCCTACAAATCGGGCTGTTTGTAGGGGCGGCTGATAACACCACCAACTCCTAGTAATGGATTTGTAGGAGCGTCTTATTTGGGCACCATTTGTAGGGGCGGCGAGACATTGCTACAAATCCTTTTTTTTAAGTAGTGACAGTGCCCTCTTTGTTAACAATCAACTCCAGGGAGGAATGGTACTGTTACATGTTCCTCTCCTTTGTTAACAGTCAACTCCAAAATATATATTTTCATCTTGCCTTCTTTATTCCTGGGATCCCGAATAAATGTTGATGAGCAGCAACGTAACAATGTAGAAAAGGATGCGAAGAATCTACAAACAAAAAAAAATTCTATTTGGCGATGTATATATACAGCATATACATATAGTTCCAGTAACGACCGCCATCATTATTGTCACCACCGAGCTAGTTAGATAATCTGGAGAATAATTTTGTTCAAAAAAGAATCGAGAATAATCCCACGTTGTAATGCTTCACATCACTCAGCACTTCCGAAGTCGCTAAGTGGACTTGTAAGTTGCAAGCTCGGAGCACTAGTAAAATCCAAATGCACTCCAAAGAATATAGCTCCAGCGTTTGAATTTTAAACCGCCTTGATCCCCGCGCTCGTCGCATGTGGTGGATCGTCGTCACGTCTCTGGAACTACTTGATCTTATGGAAGGAAGGCTTCATCCACTTGCATGAGAAATGAGATGCTGTCGTACGATAATCTAAATTGTTTAACTGGCAAGTTGTAGCAACAGTCAACTCCAAGAATGAAGCTAACGGTATTGTTCTCCTCCATTATCCCTGTGACTAAGAATTTCTTAATTGATTGCATCAACGTGGTGATTCGAATTGTTGATGAGCAGCAACGTAGGCTGCCAACTTGTAACAGGGTGGTGTACATATGTATATATAATATTGATTCATTTATAGGCCTTATATAGTAATTAACAATGCCTCATAGATAGGCAGGCAGTCATTGAGCTGGTGCCCTCAATGTCACAGACATGGGAGCCCCACTGTAATCATATGATTACTGACGACGTCCTAAACAGGCATTATATTACTTGTGGACTATACAGACGATGGAGTATTATATACGGATATTATAAACTGGCATGTGGCAGTTTTAACGTGCTAGGTGGACTTTTGCGTTAGGAAGCACCTAACTAGCATAATTTTCTTCTGTACATGGAACAAACAGTATATTGTTCAACAATCAAGAGAACAAATCCTGACTTTGTGGGGCCTAACCCACTTGTTGCTACAATATTAGACGGAATAATGAATCTTCAATATGTCATACATTCCACCTAATGACAGGTGGCTCTGAGCCGCTTCTGCACTTGTACTATGTCCGTTCAGGACTCTACGGTTGGATTTTATGATCATTTAACGATCTGGGCTAATTAAAAGAGCCCCTAACATATAGGCACCGTTTAGATGCCAAGAATTTTGCCAAAATTTTCAGATTCCCCGTCACATCGAATCTTTAAACGCATGCATGAAGCATTAAATATAGATAAAAAATAAAACTAACTACACAGTTTAGACGAAATGGTCGAGACAAATCTTTTAAGCCTAATTAGACCATGATTGGACAATATTTGCCAAATAACAACGAAACTGCTACAGTAGCGTTTCGCCAAAAATTTCGCCAACTAAACAGCCCCATACTTCCGGTGCTCCTGCCGCTGGCCGCCGTAACCAAGGTCATGCACCATACATCGAGCCATCTCAATAAAGCAGGACATAGATGATGAGAATTGAGAACATCACTTCTTCAAATATAAGCCGAGACGATGAGGACCAGCGTTGGCGTTGAACTCATCTACACCATGGCGAAGGCCCAGTCCAACTCAAGTTGGAGTCCATTTCGGATTCCAAGAGCAGTCCCAGGTAAAATCAATGCCCAATACACATTCAAGCTCTGTTTTCAATGATTCACATATGGACATAAAACTAATTTCATAAGAGAACCAATAGCCTTAGTTTCACATCAAAGTTCATTGGAGTCAACGGACCTGTCGAAAAAGTCAGTATCCAAAATCTGCCAAGATGTTGCAACACCTTCTTTTGGTCCGTTGGGCCTATTATCATAGAGCCTATTAGGGAACACGTCTAAGGGTGACCATGCCCAAGACACTATATTTAGCCGTCATCGCGCTCGTTAGGGTTTGAGTTTTGTTGCATTCTTGTTTTCTTCATAAAACAAACCTTGTTTGTTGTACTTGTATCACCAAGGTCGACTGCTTTGAACTAGGGCATCTATTCTTGATCTTGTTTGCCTGTGTCGGCTAGTCCTTTCAAATCATGACTTGAACCTTCTAATGGATTTATACGCTTCATATTTACTTGCAGTTTCATATTGCATTAATCCCATGCTTGCTTGTGTTCTCAATTCTCTTGCAAGAAAGACTTCTCGGTGAGTCAATAACATTGTGCGTGGTTAATAACCAACGGAGTAGTGGTGTAACGGTTCTGGGGGTCCAAATCAAACTTGGTTTGGTAGACTATATCGTGAACGTTGAGTTCTCCACCAATCGAAGTTACTATACCTATCGGAAGATCAGGCCGTGTCTACATCAATAGCCCTATGCTCCTATAAAGCATCCCATTGCCTCATGTACCGGTGCTTTGCCAGTGTTGTTAGTCGCCACCAAGCTAGAATCAATTCATCGGTCAAGTTTCAATGACAAATCTAGCATGGCAAGCCAGGCGTTCCAGAGGTGGTAGTAGGAGTGGAGGCAGAAAGAGACCCTAGAACCCATCCAGCCCCTCTGCCTTGTTGATCCCCTCCTATCCTAACAAAGTGGCCTCTTCCATGCTCCTGCCCTAGCTCCAAGGCTTGTGACTCCTTGCCACATATCCCCTCCTAGTGTGGTGCCAACCAAGCCTGACCACCATGTAGACTACAACTACTGTAGGTAAGGGCCCTTAGGTTCACCGTCTGTCTGCAAAGAAACCTAGTGCTGCCAATCTCTAGTAAACCGGGCACACCATAGGTAAACTGAACAATGGTGCACACCTCTATTATCACTTGTAGTTAAGGCACCCTCAACAATAGAGTCAACTTAGTAGCTCATATGAACTTAAAAATAAAAATAAAAATGAAGTAACCTTAACATGCTAGTGTATAAAAATGTGTAAGTTTATATAGACACATGAATCATAAGAAAATGTGTGAGTTTAGCTCTTCATTTAGAGCTAGTTTACATTCTCTCGCAATCTTGCCAAATAAAACATTCTATGAGCTAGCTATTTTAACACAATTGGAGTTGCCATTGCCCATCTAGCTCTATCTCTCTTTCTCTCCCTTGTCCCTTGATCTAATCCAGAATTCTAGAGACAACCACTATGTTCTTCTCTGTAGTAACACACGAATATATTTTCTAACTAGATATATGCCCGTGCGTTGCACGGGAGACAAATATTTGGCCACGCTTATTTGGACCCATTTTATTGTTTTCAGAAAACAATAAAAGTGAATAAATGATTTTGCATTAGAATTCCTAAACTTCTTTGTGTATGAATAAAAGCTCCCGTGCGCAAACTAAATTAGGGTTTCATTTAGTTTTTTTTGGCAAGTAAACTCTTCTTAATCATCAATGTATACATAAATAT
Source organism: Saccharum spontaneum (assembly GCA_022457205.1). Taxonomy (NCBI): domain Eukaryota; kingdom Viridiplantae; phylum Streptophyta; class Magnoliopsida; order Poales; family Poaceae; genus Saccharum; species Saccharum spontaneum. The sequence goes on along the minus strand of CM039596.1, from coordinate 41,151,307 downwards.
TTTATTCTTGGTAATCATGTACTTGCTTCCTTAGGTCTGATGAAAAGACATAATCATGAGAGAATTGCATTTTTAGCATGTTTGATATATATACATGAGAAGCAATTTTGGATGTAACGTGTATGTCCTTGTGACGTATTAAAAAAAGAATTTTGAACTAAAAAGAATACATGAAAAGTGCTGATTTACCTTGCATGCGGGCTGACCGCCGGAGAGTGTGGGATTGGAGCGCTGCATGCAGACGTCGTGGGCGAAATTGGTTTGCATGTGGAGCCGAGGCCGATCCGTATTTGTTTTGATGAGCCGGAGACCGATCCGTATTTTCGTCCGGAGCACACACGAATCGCAGGACGGGATCATTGTTTGGGTCTGCCCGTGGACGAGTGGAGGCGTGCGGACTTTGGATTTGTGGTGAGGACGAACGGTGTCCGGATAGTATACGTATTTGGTAGTCTTTGTGACCGAATAGTATACGTTTTTTGTATCATTAGGTAGATGATTACTTGAGTCTTTTTAGGCGTAGAGATTACACTTATAGATAAGAAATTATGGTTACAGCCCCATGTGGTGTGTGGTTAATAACAAAGTGCTAATAATGTGTAGGAAACGTGGTCGGCAGTCACCAACACTACGACATGGGATCGTCAGTAGTTCACCAGTCACTCACTACTTCACTAGATGGGCAAAGGAAACACCAAAAACTCCAGTTTAGCAAAGGTCATCGAGACTGTAGAACTGTAGATCGATGCAGAACAGACAGCAACTACAAGGCTGACGAGTGAGGAGTGTGTATGACCGACCGCCGATCGGTGGATCATGCCAACGTTGGGCATGTTTAGTTGTGAAATTTTTTGAGTTTGGCTACTGTAGCACTTTTCGTTTTATTTGGCAATTTGTGTCTAATCATGGACTAATTAGGTTCAAAAGATTTATCTCGTGATTTACAACTAAACTATGTAATTAGTTTTTTCTTTCGTCTATATTTAATACTACATGTATATGTCGCAAGATTTGATGTGACAGGTACTGTACCACTTTTTAGGTTCTTTTTAACTAAACACGCTCATTGTGAAAAGGAAGCAGGCAGGCACTCGACAGTTATTACCAAAGATTGGAGGACAATTTTGTCTGCCTCTCCGTAACTACCAACAGTTCCTTCACAAGCTTGCAATAACTATCAACAGTCTCACTGTCCGGGGGAACCCGCCGGTGCCAGCAGTATCTTTCGCAACCAGACGTACTACGTTTGACGACAGGAGCGCGTTATTCATTGGCATTTCGAAATTTACTTTGGATCTGTGTTTTTTCAGTTTCAGATTATGAAAAGTAAGAGAGTGGACATCGCAAAGTGGTGGAATAGTTATTTTGGTCCCTCAATTATCGCCTAAAGCTTAGTTTCACCTCTAAACTCTCAGAATAATTGTTTTAGTCTTACAAGTTTACCTTTTTTTTGGTCCAGTTTCATCCCAGTGCTATCAAAATGCTCCATCTCTGTCCCCAAACTTTCCATTGTTGACTCAATTTCATCTATGAACAATCATAGTGTATTTTCAGTCTTCAAGCTTTTCTTTTTAGCTCAACTTTATCCCTTGTCCTATGTGAAGCATCGCAGCTCTAGCACCGCCCTTAAAGACCAAAAATAATATTTAGATAAGACCATAATAGTGGAACGTCTAAAAACTCTTTAACGGCCATTAATAGTTCTAATATTTTAAATGTTATTTGTAATAGTACCGTTTATATATATATTGCTATATTGCTTTTGTGGGAACAATTATAGCTGCTATGAAGACAATTTGGTACCTTGAGAACACAATAATAAATTAAAAACAACAGCAGAACTAATTTTTTTCCTTAGATATATCTAGCATGAGGCCAGTTGGGAATACAAATATGTATTTTTGTTTAAGCTACAAAGTATTTATTCATTAAAATGAAAAGATAAAATTATAATTGAACACTATAATATCGAGCAACTCCAACGGTTTTGCATTTTTTGTTTGGCAAAAGATGGAGTTTGCCAACTCTCAAATCAATATGGGGAGGAGAAAAAAAAGTTATCTCCAACGGTTTGGCAAAATTGACTTGCCAAAATCCAAAAAAGGAAACCCGGCGGCGCGGGAGGGAAGAGCGCACGCGGGAGTAGTGCATGAGACGGAATGCCAAGCCGATCGCGAGCTTGCATATATGCCAATCCATCCTAGGATTTTGCCAAGTTAACAAAAATACAAAGCCCATTTGCCAAACCGTTGGATAGGAGTTTTGTAGACTTTTTTGCAGAAACAGGAATGCAAAGCCCATTTGCAAAACTGTTGGAGTTGCTGATCTATATTTATGTTCATTTTAAAATATGAATATAAATGTCAAAAGCGTGCTATTGGATTCGATAGCTAGAGACGATGATTGTCTATCTCAAATCGCGGGTGATTCTGGAGCTGACCAGGTGAGATCGTGACGATTCACGTACGTAGGGCAAGAGATGGAATTGAGCCCAAAAGACGAGTTAGGGACTAAAATGCACTTTGATAGGTCATTGATGAAATTAAGTCTAAAATACAAATATTAAGAACTAAAATGGTCATTTTGATAGGTTACTTTCATAGTTCTAGGATGAATCTGAGTCTAAAAGAAAAAAATTGTGGACAAATGATTATTCTGAAAGTTTAGTGACAGAAGTGAAGCCTCGGCGATAGCTGATCAAAATGACTAGTCTCTACCTCAAAATATATGCTATATGTAGGTCAGCTTTCCTAGAGCCCGGATGTCCGGCGCGCCGGCGCGCGAGATGCGTTCGAACGCCGCTCCCATTCCCAAACCCGCCCGCCCCGCAAACAATAATCGAATAGAATCGGATCAGAATAGAACTGCATCCACCGCGCCACTGTCCCCGTTCTCCACTGCGCCCCTGTCCCCGTTCCCCACTACGCCCCTGTCCCAAAAACATGAAATACTTCAAGTGCAACATCGCAAATTATGTAAACTATGTAGTGCAACGTCGGAATATAAATACTACAACATCACAAAACTAAGTAATGCAACATGGAAAAATATGTACTGCAACATAAAAAAAAATATGTATTGCAATATCTCAAAGAGTAGTACTGCAACGTCACAAAAATCAACCATGAAACATGGAAATGGAAACAACTCAAAATCACCTTTTAGTGCTGCAACATTTGAAAAAGATAATTTCAATAATTAAAATTTCCAATTGCAACAATCCTAAATTAGAATTTCCTTTTTGCAACACATGAATCACCCTATTACAACATTTGAAAATTATCTGTTGCAACACCCAAAAAAATCCCTTTACAATATGGAGAAACAACAAAAGGTGTACAAACAACGAGGGGATGTGTTCGAGGTGCAGGCTGCTCTAGCCCTTGGCCCATCACCTTCGAACTTGTCAGAGGGAGGCGGGAATAGGACCCTAGAGCTTGCCGGAACCCTAGCCACTGCTGTGTCCTTCAGATCTAGAGGAGGAGGAGGAGGAAGAGGGCTCAGATCCATAGGAGGACCAACCTACCTCGTTTGAGCTGCCACCGTCGTCCTCGTCTCTGGTGTGGGGAGTGGGAGCCAGATCGCTGGGGAGCGCGGGGTCGCAATGGAGGCCGCGGAGGGGGAGGGAGGGAGGGAGGGAGGGAGCGTAGGCGGGCGGGCAGCGAGCTAGGCGCGAGTACTATGTCCAACCTTTGCTACCAACCACCCTAGGTTTCAATGAGATAGGTTGGGAAGATAAAGGTGTTTTTTGTTAAGCAAAAAATGAAATTCATCCTTCCACTGGCATACGATAATGCTTCTTATTAGACGTCCAACGCGTCGGACCCATCTCCTCTACTCATCTGCGTTCTATGACCCGCACACTCATCTGCTGGCTCGCTCGCTCACTGCCACCCTGCCCACGCCACGCTCTGGGCCTACTAGCGCCCATGAAACTCCGGTGATTATTTGGTCATTAGCACGATCCGCTACAAACTGGTCGGAGCGCGATTGTTGGATCATTACATAACTTACATTGGGTAATATGCGTGTTTGAATTGTGTTGCTATTTTATATAGTCCAAAACTTAAGCAAACAAGCCCTTTGTAGAAGAGACGATGATAGTGTAGTAAATCCTCATATTTCGAAGATAACACTCTCGATGTACTGCTTAAAAAAGATTCGTAGCAATGCCTTCTTTTTTTACCCTATAAATAGTTCCCAAACGAGGCACCCTTATAAATCTATTTGTAGGGGCTGCTGGCCCTATTTATAAGGGTGGCTCTATGTCCAGCCATCCCTACAAATCAGATTTGCAGGGGCGCCGGGATACAGAGACGTCCCCACAAATAGACACCGAATAGTAAAAATTAAGTACTAAAAGTCGAATTTTTCAAACGACCTCGAATGGAGAAATGACTAAAATAAAAGTTGTAGATTTCAAAAAGTTATAGAGCTTTGCTATTTAAAACTTTTCATTTGAGATCATTTACTATTTTAAAATGCAGTTAGAAATTCAATTTTTAATCTCCGGCTAAAACTTATAACTAATCTTTCTCCCTCATACTAACTTCAAATTTGATGATTTTTTTCTAATTTTTCTAAAATCATACTCTATCAATTAATTATGTTCTTACAACTATTATTTTGGTCATCTTTTCATGTGAATTTGTTTAAATAATTCAAAATTTGAATTTAAAAAATAGCAACTTCAAACAACATTTTGAAATAATAAATGATTGTAGCTGAAAAGTCACGAACATAAAAGTTGTAGACCTAATCAAGATCTACAAAGTTGGTAGTATACAAAGATGTAGATCTTGATGAGTTATACAACTTTTATTTTTATGACTTTTTTAGCTGAAATCATTTACTGTTTTAAAAAGTTGTTTGAAGTAGCCTTTTTTTGAAATTTAAATTGCGAATTATTCAAACAAAGTCACATGAATAGATGACTAAAATAAAAAATGTAGATCTTGAAAAGTTATAGAACTTTGTAGTTGATAACTTTTTCATTTGAAATCATTTTGTTAAGGAAAACTGTGGTTTGAATTTCTCAAATTTGAAATTTGAATTTTTCAAACGACTCGGATGGGGATACAACTAAAATAAGAGTTGTAGATCCCAAAAAGTTATATAACTTTATGGTCAACAACTATTTCATTTAGAATCATTTTGTCAAGAAAAACTACGTTTGAATTTCTCACAGTTGAAATTTGAATTTTTAAATGACCTCAAATGAAAAAACAACAAAAAGAAAGTTGTGGATCTCAAAAAGTTATGCTATTTTGTAGTTGAAAACTTTTTCATTTGAAATCATCTGGTTGAGAGTAATTACGTTTAAATTTCCAACTTTTAAAATTCAAATATTTCAAACGGTCTCAGATGGAGAAACAACAAAAACGAAAGTTGTAGAGCTCGAAAAGTTATACAAATTTATAGTTGACAAATTTTACATTTAAATTCGTTTAGAGTCCAAACACTCATTTTAAGTTTGGTTGAGCTTAACTTTTAGGGAACACGCGATCCTGACATCGTGGGTTCGAACCCCAGCAGCTGCAAAAAAAAATGTGCGACTTATGGCTTGCGGGTGCATGGCGTGTGGCTAACCAGTGGGGGCCTCCTGGGATTAAAAAAAGTTGCTATTTTTTTTGTCTAGATTCGTGATTTCTAAAAAAATGGTTCGTAGATGCGGCTCTATATCCAGCCGTCCCTACAGATCTTGAGCCTTCCTATAAATCTGATTTATAAGGGCGACATCCTCGATTTGTAGCGACCCTTGCGTAGGCGTGGCTCGTCCAACCACCCTTAGAAAGGGTCACTAATCGCCCCTACAGAGGCCGTCTAGTGTAGTAAACTAAACTCATCTTAAATCTCATAGCAGCTGGTAGAATGGTTTCCTTTTTATTGTAATAAAGAAGATACTCCCTCTGTTCTAAATTACAAGTCGTTTTAACTTTTTTGATTCATCTATTTTGTTATGTACCTAAACATATTATTTATCTAGATACATAGTAATATGAATACGCCAAAAAAAATCAAAGCAACTTATAATTTGAAACAAATGGTGTTACAAGAAAACTGGTAACACGAAAATTTAGGATGACTAAACTTTAGTCCCTGTCACATTGAATGTTTGAACTAAACATAAATTTATTATAAAAATAATTGCATAAGCCGTGACTAAAATGCGAAACGAATTTATTAAGCCTAATTAATCCATAATTAGCATATGTTTACTGTAGCACCACATTCGCTAATTATGAACTAATTAGGCTTGATAGATTCGTCTGATAGATTCGTCTTACGAATTAGTCATGACTTATGCAATTAGTTTTATAGTTAATCTATATTTATGAGGTGTGTTTGGGACTACTCCGCTCTACATTTTTCAGCTTCGTTCCACATTTTTTAGTCAATGGTTTCAGCTCCAAGCACTTTGTTCAAGGAAAAATGGTGGAGTTGTGAGAGCACCAAAAGAGGTGCTCCACCAACTCCAGTTTTTTGTGGAGCTACCCCATGATAGAGTCTGTGGAGCAGAGTTTGTGGAGTAATCCTAAACACTCACTAAATACTCCTAATTAGTATCGATCATCCGATGTGAAAGAGACTAAAGTTTAGTTAGGGACCAAACAGCCAGTAAATCAAAATCCAGACTCCAACCTCCAATCCCAAAACTGATTTGACGGTTCAGTTTGTGTGACCAGAAATGCATTTGAGATTTTTTATAAAAATATTACCATCCATTCATTCAAAAAAAACTAGTACTACACTATTGTATTTACATAAAGTAAAAATGAAAACATGCCGGCCAAAAAATAACTTGTACAGTGGAGGCACAATCATATCCATATGCACAGAGGAATATTTGTTCAGGTAGAATCTGCACCATGATCTCCCTCCATCTCATCTTTTGCAGGCAGTCTGCAGCGCAGAGTACAACACTAACAATGGCCATTGCTCACAGCATAAGCAGAGCTGGTTAACGTCGCTAAACTTTTTACAGTAGATATCACCAAGCATTAGCCTTACAAAATCCAGTTACTACCATGCATATTTTTACATGTAATTAACAACCTCCCTCACAAACACACATCTCATAACCCAGAAAGTTAAAAAGAAAAGTACTACTAAAAAAGGGTAAAAAGGAGTTACTACATGAGTGATCAGGGAGCCCGAGGGTGAATACAGAACAGGCTGCTGCTCAATGCACCTTCTTGGAGAAGAGCCCCTTGATGCCGAACAGCCCGCCGCCGCCGCCGCCGCCGCCGCCGGAGCCAGGGCCACGGGTGGCGCCGACGTCCGCCCGCCGGCAGCTGACCTGGTGGCGGTACCCGATGCACGAGTTCACGCTCAGGTTGAGGCCCCGGACGCCACCGCCCAGGCCGGGCTTCCGGCCGTTGTTGGCAGCGCCGGCCGGTTTCTCCTTGTGCTGCTGCTGCGGCGGCGGCGCCCGCCGGTCGGCGAACAGCTCTGAGGCTGAGGCGACAGGGACAGGGGCGGGGCCGGGCGCAGGCTTGGCCGCCGGTCGCCGGATCTGCCAGACCGGGCTGGACCGGCCCACCGGCACGCCGCCGCCGGAGCGGCCGGGGCTCGCCGCCCACCGCCGGAGCGGAGGGGCGCCGCCGGCCTCGCCGCGGGAGTTGCTGCGCGAGCACGGCGCGCTGCTGACCTTCCTCGCGGGCGGCCGCGGCTTGGACGAGCCGGACCCGGACCCGGACCCGCCGCCGGCCGAGCGGCTCCGCGAGAAGGGCCAGATGTTGATGTTCAGCTCGGATCCTGCGCCGCCGGAGTGCCCGCCGCCCTGTTTCCGGCAGCCGGCGCCGTCCTTGCGCTTCTCCTTCTCCTTCTCCTTGTCCCGGTCCTTCTCCTCGGCTACCGGCGCCGGCTTCTTGGAGAAGATGTCGGTCCAGCGCTTGGACCCTCCTCCTCCTCCTCCGGAGGTGGTGGGCGGCGCCGGGGAAGTGATCGAGGCCGTAGGCGGCGCGACGGTCGCAAGAAGGGACGCCTCCCCTAGCTCCGGCTCCGGTTCCGCGATGGGCACACCTTGGCTGATGCCGCTGCCGCTGCCGCCGTTCCTTGACGCTGGCTTCGGTGGGAGGACGGGGAGAGGGAGGAGTACCCCGCCGGCGAAGAGCTCGTCGGCGCAGGAGGGCGAGGCGGCGGGGTTGGGGTGGAGCGGCCAGAACTCGAACTCCGGTGAGGAGGACGCGCTGCTGCTCCTCCTCGCCTCGGCGGCGTCCATGGCTGCCTGGGAGTTGGAGGAGCCGGCCGCTGTCTTCTTGCTCCGATTGCTTCGGCTCCCTGCGACGTGGTGGAAGGGGGAGGGGAAGGTGGGGAGGTGGCAGCGCGCGGCTTTTTATGGGTGGGTACGCGAGGCGAGGCAGACGAAGGCAATTAGGGAGCACATGGGTAGGTGGGCCCCACGCACGCTCTTCCAATGCTGCCATGATATAATAAGCGGGTGGGACCCGCGGAGGGTGGTGGGGCAGGAGTGGCGGTGGCCGGTGGAGCCGGAGGCAATTTGGCAATGGCAAATACGGAGTGACAGTTTTTATTTTATTTTATCTGATCTGAATTCCTTTTACTCATTAGAATTAGCTTTATATTTTCTAGCGTTTTTTAATAAAGTGGAAAACATAGCATAGGGTCGAGCGACTTCAACCAGACTAGTTTGGTGCAGGTTAACACTTTTCTATCAACGGTACTCCGTCCGTTTCGTAAAAAGTATCATTCTCATCTAAAAAATTTAAATATTTTTAGCTTTGATTAAATATATAGAAAAATAATAATGCTTACTCCATCTGTCCATAAAACATACAATTCTAGTACAGTGTCACGTTTAAGTATCTTAACTTTGATCAATTATAGATAAAAAAGTATCAATGTTTATGATATCAAATAAATATCATTAGATTAATTATGAAATATATTTTCATAATAAATTAATTTGAAGCTATAAATATGAATACTATTCACTATAAACTTGGTCAAACGTGAACTATCTTTTCTAGCACGCAACCTATGGTTGCATGTTTTTAACGACCAAGGAAGTATGTTGAATAAGATATTGAATATATTTTTATAATAAACTTATTTAAAAATACAAATATTGTTAATATTTTCTACAAATCTAATTCAATTTAAAAATGTTTGACCAGTGCAAACTCTTATAGCGACATTTTTTAAGACGGAGCGAGTACGTCGGTACGCTAACCCTAATGCACGGGCGAAGCTAACATGCAAGGTCATCGGGTCGGTAGGCTTGACCGACGTGGTCTAAGTTACAGTGCTAGCTAGTGACTTCCCATTGCTTTGGCTAAAAGTTGTCGGGTTGGCCAACCCCTAAAATTTAACGTAGCTTTAAGGATGGCAATCGAGCGGGTTTCAACCCAAAACCCGCGTGTTCAGACCAGACGGGGCGGGGTGGGTTTGTTTTTGCCCCTACGGGTCTCTGGTTCAGGGACCCGAATCGGTCGGGCGGGGCTGGGTTTCATAGTCGCACTGCGGGTGTCCACAAGCCCCCGAAACTAAGGCCTAGCCACAGGAGTCCAGGAATAAATTCAGCCCACAAGGTCACAAACTCATGGATTCAAAGCCCAACAACCCAACCCTACCTCCTAACCTAACTTGCACTAACACTCGAGCCGATCCGCTTCACCACTCCATGACTCCCCACAAGGACACAACCCCGTTTCCCTTCGCATTTGCGAGTCTCGCGACATCGCTCCCCTCCACCTCCCTCCACAAATCCCCCACTTCGCGCTCGAGCAAACACAGCAGGGTACCCCACGCAACATGGCCGGGCAGCACGCAAGCGAGCACACAGCACACCGCTCCACCACTCTCCACTCGATCCCTCTATAGCACATCACTCCGCTCTCGCCGCTCCGTCGTTCACTGCTCTCCTGCTCGTTGCTCTTCGCTTCGCACGTAGGCGTCGGCGCGATGCTCGATGGACAAGAGGCAAGCAAAAGAAGCTGTTGTAAAGTTCCCGAGTTTTGGGAACCCGTCAGTTTTGGGGACTGTTGACGGTAGATAAGTATTATTTTTAACCGTCAACATAGCATGAGAAATGATCTAAATATAAATACTATCTAGATATAGGGGTTACACTGACAGAATTCCACGAGTTTTGGTGAATATCTATTTATGTAGGGGGTTATCAGGGAAGAACCAAAGGAGGTCCACATGTCAGATTTACATAGAGAGAAACCGACCAAACTATGAAAAAGTATACTCTAGAAGACTCGAGAAGGCACCCCCTCGAAGGGGAGGGCCATTTGGGCTGACAGGTGGGGCGCCCGCCCTCACCTCATGGGCGGCCGCCCAGGCCACAGAGCCAATCAGGCTCCGTCTCGCGGATCCTGCTTCCACCGCCTTTGAGGATCAATAAAAAGTCGTTGATGAAGGTCGGTTTGATCCAAAGGTTGTGGTGTTTCCTAGAGGGCTATATAAGCAAGGCCCCTGACCCCATGAGAAACCCTGGAATTCATTCAATTCATCAAGAGAGAAGCTTTTGATCAAGCCCTAGAGCCATCATCTCAATTAGATCTCTAGTTTAGCATAGCTACATAGGATTAGAACTAGAAGGAGCCAAGCATTGCTTGATTTTCGGATCTGTCAAGAGAATACTTGGTAATTCTCTTCTACTTTTGTATTTGTTCTTATATTATTCATCTAGTTCATCATTTGTATGAATATCACTTTAGTCTATTCTATCATATTGGATATGACTTTGCTCTATTTGATTATGTTCTCAATGATATTGTTCTTAGTCTACTTTGATTATATGCTTGGCATAGTTCGATCAGAATTATATTTAAGTATAGGATCATATAACGCTTACTCATTGATATCATGGGTGAGTGGTAAACATTGTGTAGGCGTGGTGTCTATACCGTATTTATCTACGATTGCACCCTATATTCCGGACCGTGTGGTAGATCGCAGGAGTGACAATCCTGTTGAGTCCTTTGTAGTCCACCTCACGAGTATAGGGCAGGCAGAGCATAACTATTACGGGGAAGTGACAGCTATGTTCTATATCTTACTTAGTAATATCACTATGCGTAGATATAACATTTTCTTGCCATGATTGCCAAGTGTAATTGCACTAATCATTGTATGCTTTAACTGTATAGTTAGAATAACTTAGGATTTATCCTTATAGTTCATCCTAATCCATGCTAGTGCTATATGCTTAGAGTAATCTATTGAGATGTTTATCATTATATGTGTCTATGTGCTTATCAGTTACCTCTTATTATTCTTTATTCATATATATATTATTTATCTTGTGACACTTACCATGTGTGAGGAGATCGATAAAGACATGGTTATGCTCTCCATCATCACATGCAGTGATGTTCATTGCTCAATATCCTTAGCATCCCTTCCTAGTGGTAAACATATAAATAATGATATTTGGATTACTTCCGGTTAAAATGCTATATCGGTATTATTTGTGCACTTGCAGATTTCATATTTATTTTAGAGGAGCATTTGCATATTTTGGTACCAGCACCTTTAGTGTCATGCTGGGGATGACAACCTAGCTTAGGTGGAGTTAGAGGTGTCAACAGGGACCTAGCGAGTTCGGGGCAGGGGCGGATCTTCCCTCGTAACAGGGTTTGGGGTGGGTTCAGGTTTTATTGTCGGGTCTCGAGTACGGGTCCACGGATGCTCCATCCATCTCGTTGCCATCTTTACGTAGCTTCGCCTCTGCCCTAATGGCACACAGATACTATTGTACATATATTGTCACATGAGTACATGACATATTCTTTAAATCCAAATCTTCTAAGTGTGTGCTTTTTTATATAATGGATATAAATCTAGCCTTTTATATCCACACATGGATATGCAACTCTAAAGTTTACAGAAGAATTTACAGGAGTCTTTAGACTTGAAGCCTCAAAAATAAGGTATGCAAAAAACAAAGAGCAAAAGGACTGAGAGAGCTAGAAAGACTAAATTTCCAACTGCTATGTCCTTGCTTCAAACTTGTTTTTATCTTGTGCACTGGCTATCCTTCACATCCTAGTTTACTTAGAAACTCTTGATGTCAGGCCTCAAAATTTGATTTTGTGTAGTAGCAATCCTCTGCATCCTAGTTTTCTTAGAAACTTTGATGTCAAAAGGAAGCCACCAAAGTGGGAACTGCATGTGGAACTATAAGGACAATGCCTTCTGGAAAGAACATGAAGTATAAACGTTGACATTGCCCATCCAACATGGATAGGGGTTTCACCCACAAGTTCGGCATATAGAGAGGAGGGGTGCATCAAAAGACGCCTCCAAGGAGTAATATGACTCACAGAGGCATTGTCACTATCAGCCCAACAACAAGACAAAGGCTTTCGCCTAGCACCCAACCCACTCCGAGCGATAGCACGCCAACGACTAGCATAATGCAGTGTTGATAACTGCACATAGACCATGGCCACCACCACACAATCACGTACACAGATGATGGAACGGGGAACACAGATCCATCCATCAAGAGAATATTGGAGCACCCAAGCAGCCTTCGTTGCTACCAATGCCCTGCACCACCACCGACAACACCGCCATGCTCCACTACTAGAAATATTCACTTCTATAACAAAAATTTTAATGACGAATCCGAAACCATCATAGAAGAGCCCTTTTTATGACGAATATTTCTGTTTCATCATAGATCGGTGGTGACGATCCTGCAACCCTCCCTTTCTACGAATATTTCCGTTTCATCATAGAAGAGCACAGGGTTTCATCATAGATCACTCGTGCGACTCATCAGTGACGATCTTGTTTGATACTGTGACGAGCCAGCCTTTGTCTTATAACTAATTACACATCTGTGATGAACAATATTCGATCTGTAATTAATGGCTTTGTCATAGATGTCCACACGGTACTTTCTCCATCTGACGTGTACTTGTGGGACCTATAGTTACTCATCCGTGACGCTTGCAATTTATCATAAAAGTCTCCGCTCCATCATATCTCCATACGATGTGTACCTATGGGATCCTTGTCCATCCGACGTGTACTTGTGGGACCTGTAGTTACTCATTCATGACGCTTGCAATTCGTCATAGAAGTCTCTGCTCGGTCCTTTCTCCATCCAACGTGGACCTACGGGACCCTTCAGCATCTGACCTGTGGGACCCGACGACTTACGTTTCACGCATCCCTGTGTGTCACAGAACCTCCTAATTATGATGGCCCACAAGTACCCGTCATTGCCATAATGACCTCTGACAGCCGTACTTATGTTCACCATAACTTAAAAGGCCTGCTTTCCTCCGAACAGGATCCAATCACAGGAGTATTGTAATATTACAACAGTTTATTCAAAATATTCAACAGAGTAAAGTAGCGGAAGTCTTACAATAACTTAGAGTTACAAACCAGTTTTCAAACTTCAAACCTTATGTAACATTATTACAAACCAGTAGTAGAGAAGTATCGGTAGTAACTTTATTACATCACACAAGCGATATGCCTTGCCCAAAGGCCACACAGTCTACTCGTCGTCACTTTCTTCAACCACGACGGTCATGCAACAAGGCTCGAAGCAGACTTGTTCATGAACCGCACCTGCAACAAGGGGTTCAACAAACCTTGAGTACGAGAGTACTCAACAAGACTTACCCGACTAAGACAAAGACTCCAAGGGCATGCTAGCTTTAGGGAATCAAGGTACGAGTATTTCAGAATAAAATTTTCCTTTGCAGAAAAGCTTACTAAGGTAAGTCCTTATCTTCAATATTTTACTTTTACCATTGATGGTTTATTAACCAATTCTAGGTGATCCTAATCTAGATCAAAGTAATTATCATCAAAACACTTCTCATTCTTTCTTTCCATTCCAGTTCTTAACTACGCTGTAAGTCAGGTGATCAAGTCTCCATAACCGAGGAGCAACGACGATTCGAACCGATTATACCCAGCTGGGGATATCTAACATCACGACATATGTAGAACCGAATCTTGCATATATCAACCCTCATTTAGATCTCCCAAAACCAGAACGTGTCCATCGCCACCCGAGAGTACAGTACTCCTCGAACCCGGCCCGATTCTAGCCCCGAGGGTACACGCTACTCCCGCCATCTCTCCACTCCCAGTGCGAGGTTAGACGTTCTCGTAATGGAATCACTAACATTTTGGGCTTACCCAAGGCATGAGGCTAGTTGCAAAGTCTCGAAACACAGACCGGCTTACAACGGACAGTCCTTAACTGACAAGGCAGAAACACTACATTGGGACTCCTTTCCCAATGCATGTTAGCAGTGGCCAAACCACCCGCCCGATCTTTCAAATTCATTCTCATCTTTCAATATTCATTAAGTATGCCGTCATGGCTATGTAAACATTTCATTTAAAAACTTAACTTCTAAGCACAGCGAAGCATACTACGCATTTTTCGTAAAACAGGTATCAAGGTTGATATCGCAATAATCAAGGAAGATAATGCAGCAATTAGGTTATCACTCAACTCCTAATTACTTAATGCAGTAAACCATAATATAAATAATAAAATATTGGTAAAACTCAAGGTAGGGTTTAAATGCACCGGGGCTTGCCTTGTTCTGACACAACGACTGACTCAGACTCGAGGACTCCAACGTCTGGTCCGGAACCCACCGACGATAGCTCTTCTCCGGAAGCTTGCTCGGCAACAGCGACTTCTTCGAAAGCGGGAACTACACGAGTACATAGCATGCTTTAACATGATGCTCGATGATAAACATGATGCTTGATGATAACATGCCACGAGTTACGACTTGAGTACAACTTCCCTTCACGGTACAGTCGCAAAACAGAAGACCTACTAACTAGTGGCGACAACTCCAGCGATACCAGCTTTTATCACTAAGTAAGTTACTAACGAGCTCAAACATGGAATTAAGATATCAAAGATCACCAAAGAGTAGTGACCTAAGGACATCACTCAATCAAAAGGGCACACAACACTTAAAGTTCTCAAATTAACATTTATTTACTATCTAATTAATTAGGGCATAATTAATAGTTGATCAAACTTTATCTAAACAAGCTCAAACTTTTTCTATGGATTAAGAATGATTTAAAACAGTGTCATAATAAATTTCATAATTTTTGGATTAATAAATTAATTATTAAAATTCCTGGAAGTTGCATTTAATCTTTATTGGAACCAATTAATTCTACTACACAAAGTATTCAAATTTAGGGTTTAACATTTTTCCTAGGTAATTTACATAATGAGAGACTCACACAAAAATTTTCATGAATTTTGGAGCTCCACATAATTTTTAGTGAAATAAACAAATAACAGCACTATTCACCAATTTGAAAAAGAAAAACAAAATTCCAAAACCGAACCGGGCCGATTCCCTTCTCTCCCTCTGGTCCGGCCCAACCGAGCAGCCCACGCACCCGCGCGCTCACCTGCGCGGCCCAGCAAGCGGCCTGCTCCGCCCGCGCACGCTCGCTCTCTCTCCCGCTCTCGGTGACAGCCCTGCCCCACTTGTCATCGCCAACCTCTCGTCCTCCCGCTCACTCCTGCACGCTCGCTCTCTCTCCTGCGGTGGCTGGCCGGTGACCGGAGCTTCGGTCGACAAATTAACCCTACCATCACCACCTACACCTTCCCACGACTCCGTTTTGCTAGGTAGCACCATGGTTCGAGCTCTAGCGACCCGCGAGCGACGGCGATGGCGGCACGGTGGACACGGGAGCAGCACGCCGGTGCACACAAAACGGTAGAGGCTAAATTGAGGGGACGGGAAGCATCAGTGGCATACCACAAACACGAAACCGTGCTCGGTTGAAGCGGAGAGGCACTAGAGGCGGCTGGCCACGTGAGGGCGACAGTGGCGGTCGGTTGCCGGAGTTGGGCACGGGAAGCGGTGGCGGTTGCGATTCATGCGAAATCAAGCTAGCTCGGGTGGTTCATGAGGTGCGCGAGGATGCGGTGATTCTGTTGGTGCGATTTACGTGGCTGGAGATAGCTTGGCAGCGGCAGCGGTGAGTGGCGGAGCTACGGTGGCGGTGGTGGTGAAAACGGGGAAGAAAAAGAAAAACACGGCGTCCTCGACATATATATAGGCAACGGTTGCGGCTACAGCGTTGGAAGACGCTCGTCATCGTGCTGGCGATTTTGGGCGCGCCTGGAAGCCGGCCGAAGCCGTCCGGCGTCTTGCCGGCGCCCATGCCGTCCGCTGCCCGCCGGTGATTCGTCGGTGTACTGTAGCTGCCCCCCCCCCCCAAATTTTGAATTTTCAAACCGTTTTCTCAAATTACTCTCAAATTCATGTGGAAACTTGAAAAACTTCCAATCTATGAAATCTTCAGAATTTCAAGCTCTACAAGTTTTGTATTGAACACTTTTTCAAATTCTCACTGGATTTTGAAATTTGAGTTTAAATTCAAAAGGGGACACATTTTTGGGATTTGGTAATTTAGAAATTACTTTAGATTTCATATTGAAACTTCAAAATCTCCAAACACTAAAGTTGTACATCTTGACAAGACCTACAACTTTTCTGTTCAAAACATTTTCAAATTCTGCATCTATTTTGAAATCTTAGTTTGGGGACAAAAATGAGTCAAATCTGAAATTTGTTTATTTTCAAAATTGCTCCACATTTTACACTAAAACTTTGAAAACTCAAAACACCAAAGTTGTAGCCCTTTAAAAGTTCTACAAACTTGGTTTTGAACTTTTTCCCAAATTTTGCTTAGATTTTGAATTATTTTAAAAGGGGTAAAATAGGGTTTTGAAATTTAGGGTTTTCGGAGGAATTTTCAATTGGAATTTGTTGCTACTTTGATTTGTGATTACTTAGTGATCAAAACCTCACCCAAGGGCATCATTTGGACCAACATGACATGGTTGACCAAATGGCACTCTTGGTTGACCAATTTAGCTTTTGAAATTCTTTTCCATTTTTCCCCAAATTTGAATTTGAATTCGAATCGGAAAACTCGTGACAAGTTTTGGGACTCCAACTCAAACTCAAACTTGGAGCTTCATTTTATATATTGTACTTGAGCTCATACCCTACACTTGGCACTAGTGTGCAACACAGTCACACACCTCAAATTACGCAGGGTATGGACTAAGTATTTGCGGTGGCATTTGAAATTAGGGTTTTTGGGTTCGGAGCACACCACAGAGAAGCACATCTAATCTAGATAAGTAAACTTGTTTGACCTAATCATAACAAGGTTGACCTAATCATGGATGCTTTGCGATGCATTATGATGACATGGCAGATTAATTAGCACTATAAACCCGGGGTGTTACAGCCCTTCCCCCTTAAAGAAATCTCGTCCCGAGATTTAAAGCCTTGAGTTAAGTAATGGAAAAGGAAACGTGTCAAGCAAACACGTCCAAGACTTGTCTACAAAACAGGTAGGGGTTTTTCTTCACTACAAGGATTTGAAAAGGATAGGTTACAGTTTAAAGAAGAAATTGCAACCTAGATAGAAGCAAAGAACTCCGGGAAATTCTCCAACAGGTAATCCTCCGATTCCCAGGTGGCTTCCTCTTCTGAATGTTGATTCCATTGGATTCTATACCATTTAGTTGTTCTACTTCAGGTAACATGATCCTTTTGATCCAAAACTCGAACAGGATGTTCAGAATATGTCAAATCCGGTTCAAGTTCAACTCCATCAACATCAACAACTTGATCATGTACTTGCAGACACTTCTTCATTTGTGATACATGAAATACATTGTGCACGGCTGACAGTTGTTCAGGAAACTTTAACTTATATGTCACCTTTCCACATTGTTGAATGATTTGAAATGGACCAATATAACGTGGTGCGAGTTTGCCTTTGACTCCAAATCGGTTAACTCCCTTCATGTGTGATACTTTCAAATAAACATAATCTCCTACTTTGAATACCAAGGGTCTACGCCTTTTATCAGCATAACTCTTTTGTCGAGACTGAGCAACTTTCAGATTATTCTGGATCTTCCTAACTTTTTCTTCTGTTTCTTTCACAAGATCAACACCGAAAAACCATCTTTCTCCCGGTTCTGACCAATTCAATCGAGTTCTGCATCTGCGGTCATATAATGCTTCAAACGGTGCCATTTTGATACTCTCTTGATAACTACTATTGTAGGAGAATTCTGCTAAAGGTAACCACTCGTCCCAAGTGTCTAAATAATTAAGTGCACATGACCTTAACATATCTTCTAGAATTTGGTTGACCCTTTCAGTCTGACCACTTGTTTGTGGATGATAAGCGGTACTGTGTAGAAGTTTTGTATCCAGGGACTCATGTAAGTGTCTCCAAAAATTGTTGACAAACTGCGTACCTCTATCAGATACAATGGTCTTTGGTACCCCATGAAGACTCAGGATTCGTGCTATATATATTCTTGCATAAGTTATAGCAAGATAGTCCACCTTAACTGGAATAAAATGAGATGACTTTGTCAGTCGGTCCACAATGACCCAAATTGAATCAAAGCCTCTTGAGGTCTTGGGTAACCCAGTAATGAAATCCATACTGATATCTTCCCATTTCCAGGATGGAATGGGCAAGGGTTGTAACATTCCTGCCGACTTCAAATGTACAACCTTCACTCTACAATAAGTGTCACATCTAGCAACATACTTGGCAATCTCAATTTTCATTTTGGTCCACCAGAATCTCTGTTTCAAATCTTGATACATCTTATTACTCCCTGGATGAAGAGAAAACCTTGTACTATGTGCTTCATCAAGAATGAGCTGACGTAACTCTGAAACCTTTGGGACCACTAGCCGGCTCTTAAACCACAACACATCTGCCTCATCAATACTGAAATCTGTCTGTTAACCGGTTCTAACTTTTTCCTTGATGTGAGCTATTCTGGAATTCTTTCTCTGAGCAGATACAATCTGATCTTTGATGGTTGATTCTACTGTGACATTAGTCAACTGACCTTGTTGGATTATTTTAATATTTAACTTTTCCAATTCGTAACATAAACTGTAATCCATTGGCTTCACAGTCATACAATTGCAATGATTCTTTCTACTGAGTGCATCGGCAACAACATTCGCTTTTCCAGGGTGATAGTGTACTTCTAAATCATAGTCCTTTATTAATTCAAGCCACCTTCTTTGCCTCATATTCAATTCTGACTAAGTAAAGATATACTTTAAGCTCTTGTGATCTATATACATGTGGCAAGTATTACCCAACAAGTAATGACGCCAGATTTTCAATGCATGAACCACGGTTGCTAGTTCAAGATCATGTGTCGGATAATGCTCTTTGTGACGCTTCAACTGTCTCGAGGCATAAGCAATGACTCTGCCTTCTTGCATCAATACACAACCAAGGCCAATACCCGAGGCATCACAGTAAACATCAAATGGCTTTTCTATATCTGGCTGTGCCAAGACTGGAGCAGTTGTCAATGACTTCTTTAGAATTCTAAAAGCTTTCTCACATTCTGGATACCATATGAACTTAGTTTGATTCTTCAGCAACTCTGTGATTGGCTTAGCTACCTTTAAAAAGTCAGGTATGAATCGACAGTAATAACCCACCATTCCCAGAAAACTTCAGACTTCATGTACTGATATTGGTGGTTTCCAATTCAGAATATCTTTCACCTTGCCAGGATCTACTGCTACTCCTTCGGCTGACAACACATGTCCTAAGAATTGCACTTCTCTTAACCAAAACTCACACTTACTGAACTTGGCATACAGTTGGTGATCTCTCAGACGAGTCAGAACTACTCTGAGATGCTTAGCTTGCTCTTCTTCACCTTTGGAGTACACCAGAATATCATCAATAAACACAACTACAAACTTGTCAAGTTTCGGCATGAAAACTGAGTTCATCAGATACATGAAATGTGCCGGTGCATTGGTGAGACCAAAAGACATAACTAGGTATTCATACAGTCCATATCTAGTGGTGAATGTAGTGTTTGGGATATCTTCAGGTCGAATCTTGATTTGATGGTACCCTGATCGAAGATCGATCTTTGAAAACACCTTTGCCCCCGCAAGCTGATCAAAGAGTAGATCAATGCGAGGCAATGGGTTCTTAATGGTTACTTCATTCAATGGTCTATAGTCAACACACATCCTTAAAGTCTGATCCTTTTTCTTAACAAAAAGAGCCGGACATCCCCATGGTGAGGAACTGGGTCTGATAAAACCTTTGTCACATAACTCTTGCAATTGATCCTTAAGTTTAGCCAATTCATTGGGTGGCATTCTGTAAGCTCTCCGGGATATTGGGGCAGTACCCGGTTTTAACTCAATCACAAACTCTACATCTCTGTTCGGTGGCAGACCTGGTAGATCATCTGGAAACACATCTGGAAATTCACAGACTACCGGTATATCACAAATCTCCTGTACTGAAGTTGCACATAACCTTTCAACTGTTCTCTTGGGAATAGGTAGTTGGATAAGAAGATGAGATTTATTATCTGGCAAGTTCAACCTTATAGTTCTGTGCAGTGCATCTATAATGGCTCCTCGTTGGTACATCCAATTCATACCCAGGATTACATCTATATCCTATTTATGTAATATTATCATTGAGGTAGGAAATATATGCCCACCTAACTCTATAGGTACGTCACGTACCATCTCCTTAGTACACAGTCGTCCCCCGGGTGACTGAATAAAGAAATCTTCTTGTGTTCCCATAATTGGAATGTCATGATTAACAACAAAGGTGCGATTTATGAATGTATGCGATGCACCTGAATCAAATAACAGTACTGCTATATGATTAGCAACGGGGAACATACCCATCATAACATGTTCTCCCTATGGAATTGCACTCGCTTGAGTGTAGAATACACGTATGGTCTTCTTCTTCTCACCCTTACCCTTCTGCACATTCAGATTGTTATTCTTGCTCTGAGGTTGTTGCTGTTGCGGTACGGGAGCTCTGGGATAATTGGGATTGTACTGCCTTGGATACGGGCAGTCCTTGGAGAAGTGGCCTGGCTTTCCACAGTTGTAGCAGGGAAAGTTATGGGTACGGGAGTCTGGTTACGAATACCAGGGGCATTCGGCTGTTGTGTAAATTGTGGGGTTGTGGCAGGACGGAAAAACGTCTGCGGCCGAGCTTGGTATTGCGGTGGACGATAAGTTGGGCGGAAATGGCTCTGAGGGTGGTAAACAAACTTCTGGCGCTTCTTAATGCCGCCAGACGGGCTAGACAACACTTGCTTCTTTTTGTTCGACTCTTTGTGTAGTCGAGACTTCTCTTCTGACGCAATAGACACATTGACAATCTCATGGTATGTGGCATTATAGCAGGTAACCAATGCTTCCTGGATTCTGGTACTCAAACCCCTCATGAAACAACTCTTCTTCTTCGCATCGGTGTTCACATATTCAGCTGCATACTGGGACAGATGATTGAATTTGCCCACATACTGTAGAACTGTCTGGTTCCCTTGCTTCAGCGAGAGAAACTCTTCTAACTTCATGGCCATGACACCATCTGGGATATAGTGTGCTCTAAAGGCATCACGAAACTCCTGCCAAGTGACACGGTGGCCAGCAGGCCGTGCGACGACCAGATTCGCCCACCACGCCCCTATGACACCTCTGAGTTGCTGTGCTGCAAACACAGGTTTCTGGTACTCCGTGCACTGTAAAAGTTCAAACTTTTGCTCCATGGTGCGGAGCTAGTCATCCACCTCTAGCGGCTCATCTGCCTTTGAAAATACCGGTGGACAGGTATCGGTGAAATCCACATAAGTGGTTTCTCCTCCATTATTACGGCCTCGACGACCCTGGTTTCCATTCTGATTCTGAGCCAACAAGGTAGTGGCATTAACCAGTGCGGCAATAGCTTCTGCCAAAGTAGGTGGAAATGGTGGGGGATTCGGAGTATTGTCCCCATCCTGGGAAGTTCCAGTACCGTCCATCTGTTGTACACAAACCATATTTATTTACTTCGCTTTATTGAATTAAAAAGCAGTTAGTATAGTACTTGTACACACACAAACTTATCTTACATTATTATCATTACAAACTTGCTCACAAGCAAGTAACTACCCACTAAGGTTCTTAGAAAGTAGGAAAGACTACTATGTTACATAACCATCCATGTCAACACTTCACTCCTCATCATCATCGCTGATCACGATCACTCCATCCTCATTCTCTGTAGCACTTGCACCAGTGACATGACTTGCCTCATCCCCACTTTCCATCATGGGTTCATCTTCTTCTGGATCTTCTTCCTCATTGTCCTCTCCACCAGGAACAACCACGGCACCGACATCATCTTCCACTGCCTGCGGCTGATGATTGGAATTCATCAGATCATGTAGCCTATGGACCTCCTCATGCAGAATGGTGTTGTCCTTTTCCAGAGACTTGTTCTGGAACTGTTTCCAAAAACACATGTTGTGCTTCAGTCGCTCTACCTCTGATGTAAGCTTTGCAACCTCTGATTCCGAATCCGGGTTTGGATTGCGGCTACTGCTTGCTCCATCACCTCTGGCGGCCAACTGATGACGTGGCACTCCTTGCGGTCCACTTTTCTTGCGAGGAGTCATCTTCACACGTGCCATCCTAAAGCAAGATAGAATTAGAATGATAAGAACAGACGGAAGGGATCTGAAGGTTAGCATGAATAGGATTGAACCTTACTTAACCCAAACCACTTTAAAAGGGAAGGTAACTTAAGCAGGTTAATTAAACATGATGCATGCATCGTACTTACGATCTAACAGAAAGATTAAGTAACACACGCAATAATTTATAACATAGGGCACTATAAATGATACTTCACTACGAAGCTTTCAAATATGAGCTAAGGAAACTATAGAATAGATTAAGATAAGCAAAAGCAATTTGGACCAAAATATCAATATTAAGTTTGTTCGACCCAAATCAGTTTGAAGTTTTGCAAAATAATACTACAATAACTCGAGTGATTAAGCTCTGGTACCAGCTGTCACAGAACCTCCTAATTATGATGGCCCACAAGCACCCGTCATTTCCATAATGACCTCTGACAGCCGTACTTATGTTCACCATAACTTAAAAGGCCTGCTTTCCTCCAAACAGGATACAATCGCAGGAGTATTGTAATATTACAACAGTTTATGCAAAATATTCAATAGAGTAAAGTAGTGGAAGTCTTACAATAACATAGAGTTACAAACCAGTTTTCAAACTTCAAACCTTATGTAACATTATTACAAACCAGTAGTAGAGAAGTATCGGTAGTAACTTTATTACATCACACAAGCGATATGCCTTGCCCAAAGGCCACACAGTCTACTCGTCGTCACTTTCTTGAACCACGACGGTCATGCAACAAGGCTCGAAGCAGACTTGTTCATGAACCGCACCTGCAACAAGGGGTTCAACAAACCTTGAGTACGAGAGTACTCAACAAGACTTACCCGACTAAGACAAAGACTCCAAGGGCATGCTAGCTTTAGGGAATCAAGGTACGGGTATTTCAGAATAAAATTTTCCTTTGCAGAAAAGCTTACTAAGGTAAGTCCTTATCTTCAATATTTTACTTTTACCATTGATGGTTCATTAATCAATTCTAGGTGATCCTAATCTAGATCAAAGTAATTATCATCAAAACACTTCTCATTCTTTCTTTCCATTCCAGTTCTTAACTACGCTGTAAGTCAGGTGATCAAGTCTCCATAACCGAGGAGCAATGACGATTCGAACCGATTATACCCAGCTGGGGATCTCTAACATCACGACATATGTAGAACCGAATCTTGCATATATCAACCCTCATTTAGATCTCCCAAAACTAGAACGTGTCCATCGCCACCCGAGAGTACAGTACTCCTCGAACCCGGCCCGATTCTAGCCCCGAGGGTACACGCTACTCCCGCCATCTCTCCACTCCCAGTGCGAGGTTAGATGTTCTCGTAATGGAATCACTAACATTTTGGGCTTACCCAAGGCATGAGGCCAGTTGCAAAGTCTCGAAACACAGACCGGCTTACAACGGACAGTCCTTAACTGACAAGGCAGAAACACTACATTGGGACTCCTTTCCCAATGCATGTTAGCAGTGGCCAAACCACCCGCCCGATCTTTCAAATTCATTCTCATCTTTCAATATTCATTAAGTATGCCGTCATGGCTATGTAAACATTTCATTTAAAAACTTAACTTCTAAGCATAGAAAAGCATACTACGCATTTTCCGTAAAACAGGTATCAAGGTTGATATCGCAATAATCAAGGAAGATAATGCAGCAATTAGGTTATCACTCAACTCCTAATTACTTAATGCAGTAAACCATAATATAAATAATAAAATATTGGTAAAACTCAAGGTAGGGTTTAAATGCACCGGGGCTTGCCTTGTGCTGACACGACGACTGACTCAGACTCGAGGACTCCAACGTCTGGTCCGGAACCCACCGACGATAGCTCTTCTCCGGAAGCTTGCTCGGCAACAGCGACTTCTTCGAAAGCGGGAACTACACGAGTACATAACATGCTTTAACATGATGCTCGATGATAAACATGATGCTTGATGATAACATGCCACGAGTTACAACTTGAGTACAACTTCCCTTCACGGTACAGTCGCAAAACAGAAGACCTACTAACTAGTGGCGACAACTCCAGCGATACCAGCTTTTATCACTAAGTAAGTTACTAACGAGCTCAAACATGGAATTAAGGTGCCAAAGATCACCAAAGAGTAGTGACCTAAGGACATCACTCAATCAAAAGGGCACACAACACTTAAAGTTCTCAAATTAACATTTATTTACTATCTAATTAATTAGGGCATAATTAGTAGTTGATCAAACTTTATCTAAACAAGCTCAAACTTTTCCTATGGATTAAGAATGATTTAAAACAGTGTCATAATAAATTTCATAATTTTTGGATTAATAAATTATTTATTAAAATTCTTGGAAGTTGCATTTAATCTTTATTGGAACCAATTAATTCTACTGCACAAAGTATTCAAATTTAGGGTTTAACATTTTTTCTAGGTAATTTACATAATGAGAGACTCACACAAAAATTTACATGAATTTTGGAGCTCCACATAATTTTTAGTGAAATAAACAAATAACAGCACTATTCACCAATTTGAAAAAGAAAAACAAATTTCCAAAACCGAACCGGGCCGATTCCCTTCTCTCCCTCTGGTCCGGCCCAACCGAGCGGCCCACGCACCCGCGCGCTCGCCCGCACTCGCGCGCTCGCGATCGGTCCAGCCGCGTGGCCCAGCAAGCGGCCTGCTTCGCCCGCGCGCGCTCGCTCTCTCTCCCGTGCTCGCTGACAGCCATGCCCCACTTGTCATCGCTAACCTCTCGTCCTCCCGCTCACTCCCGCGCGCTCGCTCTCTCTCCCGCGGTGGCCGGCCGGTGACTGGAGCTTCGGTCGACAAATTAACCCTACCATCACCACCTACACCTTCCCACGATTCCGTTTTGCTAGGTAGCACCATGGTTCGAGCTCTAGCGACCCGTGAGCGATGGCGATGGCGGCACGGTGGACACGGGAGCAGCACGCCGGTGCACACAAAACGGTAGAGGCTAAATTGAGGGGACGGGAAGCATCAGTGGCATACCACGAACATGAAACCGTGCTCGGTTGAAGCGGAGAGGCACTGGAGGCGGCTGGCCATGTGAGGGCGACAGTGGCGGTCGGTTGCCGGAGTTGGGCACGGGAAGCGGTGGCGGTTGCGATTCAGGCGAAATCAAGCTAGCTCTGGTGGTTCATGAGGTGCGCGAGGATGCGGCGATTCTGTTGGTGCGATTTGCGTGGCCGGAGACAGCTTGGTAGCGGCAGCGGCGAGCGGCGGAGCTACGGTGGCGGCGGTGGTGAAAACGGGGAAGAAAAAGAAAAACTCGGCGGCCTCGACATATATATAGGCAACGGTTGCGGCTACAGCGTTGGAGGATGCTCGTCATCGCGCTGGCGATTCTGGGCGCGCCTGGAAGCCGGCCGAAGCCGTCCGGCGTCTCGCCGGCGCCCATGCCGTCCGCTGCTCGCCGGTGATTCGTCGGTGTACTGTAGCTGCCCCCCCAAATTTTGAATTTTTAAACTATTTTCTCAAATTACTCTCAAATTCTTGTGGAAACTTGAAAAACTTCCAATCTATGAAATCTTCAGAATTTCAAGCTCTACAAGTTTTGTATTGAACACTTTTTCAAATTCTCACTGGATTTTGAAATTTGAGTTTAAATTCAAAAGGGGACACATTTTTGGGATTTGGTAATTTAGAAATTACTTTAGATTTTATATTGAAACTTCAAAATCTCCAAACACCAAAGTTGTACATCTTGACAAGACCTACAACTTTTCTGTTCAAAACATTTTCAAATTCTGCCTCCATTTTGAAATCTTAGTTTGGGGACAAAAGTGAGTCAAATCTGAAATTTGTTTATTTTCAAAATTGCTCCACATTTTACACTAAAACTTTGGAAACTCAAAACACCAAAGTTGTAGCCCTTGAAAAGTTCTACAAACTTGGTTTTGAACTTTTTCCCAAATTTTGCTTAGATTTTGAATTATTTCAAAAGGGGTAAAACAAGGTTTTGAAATTTAGGGTTTCGGAGGAATTTTCAATTGGAATTTGTTGCTACTTTGATTTGTGATTACTTAGTGATCAAAACCTCACCCAAGGGCATCATTTGGACCAACATGACATGGTTGACCAAATGCACTCTTGGTTGACCAATTTAGCTTTTGAAATTCTTTTCCATTTTTCCCCAAATTTGAATTTGAATTCGAATCGGAAAACTCGTGACAAGTTTTGGGACTCCAACTCAAACTCAAACTTGGAGCTTCATTTTATATATTGTACTTGAGCTCATACCCTACACTTGGCACTAGTGTGCAACACAGTCACACACCTCAAATTACGTAGGGTATGGAGTAAGTATTTGCGGTGGCATTCGAAATTAGGGTTTTTGGGTTCGGAGCACACCACAGAGAAGCACATCCAATCTACATAAGTAAACTTGTTTTAGTTGATGCATAACAAGGTTAACCTAATCATGGATGCTTTTGCGATGCATTATGATGACATGGCAGATTAATTAGCACTATAACACCCGGGGTGTTACACTGTGGAACCTGTGGGACCTGTGGGACCTAACGGCCCATCTCCATCCGACCTGTGGGACCCAACGGCTTGCGTGTCACTTGACGCTTGCAATTTGTCATAAAAGTCTCCACTCGGTCCTTCTGCATCTGACCTGTGGGACCCGATGGCTTACGTGTCACGTGTACCTATGGGACCTTTCTCCATCTCCATCCGACCTGTGGGACCTGACGGTTTGCATGTAACTTGTGCCATGTGTGCCATCAGGGTTTAATTTATCAAAAAAGGTCTGATACCTAGGAGTCGAACATGGGATCTGGATCAAGGATTGGAGCATCTTTACCATAGCGGTAGACGCCTGGCTGTGCTAACATCTCTTTGGAATCGCTATAGTATCCTATTGGCTATGTTACAGGTTGGCCTAAATTAGATATATCCCTGTAAGTGGAAACAAATATGTTGTAGTAGAACCTCCTAAATTATGTGGCCCACATGCACCTGTCATTGTCCCTAAGACCTCTGACGGCTGTGCATGTACACCAAATAACCTAAGAAGATCTGTCGGGTGCTCTTGCAGGACCCCGATTCAACTACGTTTGACAACTCATACCAGGATCAACAAAGGAGTAACTACAACATTACAACATTTTTTACAAAACTTTACATTAGAGTGCGGAAGAATAACAACAATGAATTTATAAATCATGTTTAAGTTAACTTTGTATAAACTTAACTTGTATTGCGGAAGTCGAGTAGAACTACAGAAGACAACTTAGGTAGAACACCTAAGTCAGGAGAGGATAACCAGATCATATCGAGCCCACCAACATGACCTGACTAGCAACATCAATCAGCACCTGCAACAGAGGTTTAACAAACCCTGAGTACTCTTTTATACTCCGCAAGACTTACCCGACAAAAAGGAAAGACTCCAAGGTTATGCGGGCTTTAAGGAATCAAGGTACGGGTATTCAAGAATAAAAATTATTTTGCATAAAAGCTTACTAAAGTAAGTCCTTACTTCCAACATTTTATTTTTATCATTGATGGTTCATTAACCAATTCTAAGTGATCCTAATCTAGATCAAAGTAATTCTCATCAAAGTCCCTTTCTTATTCTTTCTCAAATTCCAATTCTTAACTACGATGCAGGACAGGTGATCGAGTCTCCATAACCGAGGAGCAACAACGATTCGAACCAATTATACCCAGCTAGGGATCTCTAACCTCATGACATATGTAGAACCAAATCTTGCATATACCAACCCTCATTTAGATCTCCCAAAACCATAACGTGTCCATCGCCACCCGAGAGTATAGTACTCCTCGAACCCGGCCTAATTCTAGCCCCGAGGGTACACGCTACTCTCGCCATCTCTCCACTCCCAGTGTGAGGTTAGACGTTCTTATAATGGAATCACTAACATCTTGGGCTTACCCAAGGCATGAGGCTAGCTGCAAAGTCTTGGAACACAAACAGGACTGCAACGGACGGTCCTTAACTGACAAGGCGGAAACACTACATTGAGACTCCTTTCCCAATGCAAGTTAGTAGTGGCCAAACCACCCGCCCGATCTTCAGTTCATTCTTATATTTTATTATTCATCAAGTATACCATCGTGGCCATATAAGCATTTCATTTAAAAGCCTAACTTATTAAGCATAGCGAAGCATACTACGCATTTTTCAATAAAACAGGTACCAAGGGTGATATCACAATAATCAAGGATGATAATGCAGCAATTGGGTTATCACTCAACTCTTAATTACTTAATGCAGTAAACCATAGTACTAGTGATAACGATTTGTAAAACTCAAGGAAGGGTTTAAATGCACTGGGGCTTGCCTTCGTTGTAGAGAAGTTAGTTTCCTCAGAGAGTTCCAATAGACACCAGCACCTCTGGCGAATGGCCTTACTCTGAGACTGGATCAACACGAGCCTCTTCACTCTCGTAAGCCCTACACGTAATAAATGATGCGATGCTTAACATGATGGAATGGATGACATGATGTATGATGATGAACAAAGCATAACACACAAGAGACATTTAAAAAGGATAAACATTAGTTATTTATTTGAGTACAACTTTCCTTCGTGGTACAGTTGCAAAACAAAAGAACCTACTAACTAACAGATATTACATTAAACAACATTAATAATTCTTAAAGAACATGTTAATCATGAGCTCAACCAAGTAATTGAAGTGTCAAGGATCATTAAGGGTTAATGACCCAAGGTCATCACTCAATCAAAAAGTGCACACAACACTTAAAGTTATTGATTTAAACCTTTATTTAATCATTTAAACAATTAAGGCATAAATTAAGAATAAATTAAACTTCCTCTAATTGAGCTTAAACTTTTTCTATGACCATATGCCGGGCTTCGATGGTCCATACATGGGCCATCATCATCAACCACCTCCCATGGACTAGGATCCACCGGTAGACCTCGCTCGTATTGATACTAGGCTCATCGCAATTGAAGAGGGCCATCAAGAAATCCATAACACTCTCCATCAACATGCCCAATGGCAAGAACACACAACACAGACCCTCGCCGACATTTGACAGCACCAGCAGCAAGAACAGAACAATTGGAATTGGTTGTTTGATGGCCTCAACATTGGCCATCCGTCGCCACCTCAGTGAGTACCACTTCAACATCTAGCTTAGGGGAGGAACCCCTGTACCCGAGGTAAGCTTTTCTTTCTAGTATTTTATTTTCTTTTTATTTTTTAAGTTTATCTTAAAAAATGCATAATCAGAAAAATAAAATAAAAATTTGCTATTATCTTTACATTAGTATGTGTCTATCTTTTAGTTTCTGCATGCTAAAACAAAAACCCAAAAAGAGAATATGTAATATAGTTTTCCTTTAATTTACTTAAGTTTGTTTAAGGTGTGTTTTAGTTTGTCATCTTATTTTTAAGAATAGAATAAATAAGTAGAACTTGAAGATAATCTCTCATGATGGAAATTATGAATAGTTGCTCTGTTATAATTTCTTTCATGTACCGAGTATTCAGCTTTGAGTTCTCTCGAGTTTTGGATGTAATTGATTTGACATGAGAATTTACTCTGAACTTGAAACTCGTGGGTAGTGTATGCTTGATCTAAGTCTAGGTGATTGACGAATATGAAATGAGAAGGTCTGAGCTGCTATTTATATTGTTCTAAGTGATACTTGAATTCAAGAAATTTCTTTTGAAAACTTAAAAATCCACATGATGAGATTCTGTATGACAAAGCTTGAATTCCCACTAGAGCCAAATATGTTTATCTAGGCTAGGAAAAACTTTCACTTATATGATACTCTTAAAATCAAGATCACGCACACACCACCCGCAAATGCACTACTCCTACACTGGGGGTAGGCGTAGAACATGCTTTCAATCTAGATCCACTCAATAATGCTTTACTCCTACACTGGGAGAAAACATCAAAAATATTTCATATAGGTTTCCACCAAATAAATGCTCCAAATTCTTGTGCCATCTCTCAAACATTTTCACTACAAAAGAGAGGCATGGGCTATGCAAAAGTTATTCACAAAAGAAAGAATTGAAAAAAATAGACATGTGTCCGAATGATTAAAACAATGGGTACTTCGATGCCTGCCTGAAAAAAGAAAAAAAGAGAAGAAAGGGGATAATAAGATAGCCTATGTTTTCTAGCAAAAATGTTTCTCAGTTTCGAAATGAGAGATATGTTTTTCAGGAGCATAGTAGAATTAGGATAGCCACCATATATTTTCCATCACTCCAAACACATGCACATCTTGATTTGATTGTATGACTCAACTCTCTTTGGATCTTAGGTTTGACTTTACAATATATGTATTGTAAGTATGCTCTTTCATGCACTTACAATTCTCATGAGGTCCACAAAAGCTTTAGTGCTGGAAGAAGGCATAACATCATTCATTGCCTTGGTGAGAATCCACAAATACCACACATATGAGAGACTTGAGAGTGTCATGCTACGAATCTCTGAGTTTTATTTTAAAAACTTATAAAAACTCTAGAATAATGGTTGAACAAAAGAGCTTGAGACATAATGCTTGACTTGATTGTTCTGTCTTTCAATTGCTCATGACCCAAGTGAAAGCTCAAAAGTCCCTTGGTTGAAGGTAATTGTTGACACTTCTAACACCACTTAAGCTAAGTTGTCATCCCTAGCATGGCGCTAGAAGTGTTGGTATAGAACTGCTCCTCTTAGAATAAAAATGGAATCCGCAAGCGTACAGATAAAATACCATCGTAGCACTTCACCGGGAAATATTCCAGGTATCGTTAATTTATATTTAGCTCAAGGGAAAGAACTAAGGACTTAAACCTAAAGGGATGGATTTGCAAAATATGACTACTTATGAGAAATCAATCACACAGTCATTTACTTTGGTAGGGGGGATAGACCATGATAAATAAGTATAAATGAATTATAAAGCATAGGGATAAATCACGTAGAGATTAGAGATAGACTACTCATCATAAATGTAGGTTGACGTCTGATTAGTTCAAGAGATTGAATTCTAGGTAGGTTCTAATCTACTAAGTCATTCATCTACTCTAGCAAACACACCATCATATATAGCATAAAAGACTCTTCATTTATGTATAAGGAATATTACTAAAGAAAGCCAGGACATAGCATGACTTCCTACATAACGTTGTTTCTGCCTGTCCTATCAACAGGGGGTGGACTATATAAGACTCAATAGAACTGTCACTTCCATGATCTACCACACGACCCAGCCAATAGGGTGCATTTGTAGATAAATAGCATCTAAGCACCACGCTTACATGTGATCTACCACATAACCCCCTCGCGAAGAGAGCTAAGCGCTTTGCAAACATATACATAAACTCATTATCAATCATAACCATATCAAATGTACTACTAGAGCAAACTAGGAACATAATAAATAGAAACATAATGATATTAGAATAAAGTCATAGAGCAATGATACAAAATAATACCAATACTTTGATGACGAAGATCCGAATCCCGAGCACAAGTCGCCTGACTCTTCCTCTATCTAGTCTAAACCTATGTAGAACTTGAAGAATTGGAGTAGCTATTCTAATTCTCTGGTGGAGAGAAACACTCTAAACCCTAGCTCTGTTGATGGCTCCCTCTGCTAATGAATTTCTAATGAATTAGGGTTTCCCCTAGGGTTAGGGGTCTTTCTTATATAGCCCTCTAGGAAGCACCACAGCCCTTGGATCAAATCGACCTTGATCTACGATTTTTATTCATCCTCAAAGGCGGTGGAGGTAGGATTCGTGAGGTTGCACTTGATTGGCTCCGTGGCCTAGGTGGCCGCCCATGAGGTGGGGGCGGGCGCCCCTCCTGTCAGCCCAAATGGCCCTCCCCTTCGACGGGGTGCTTTCTCGAGTCTTCTAAATTATTCTTTTTCGTAGTAAGGTTGATTTCTCTCTATGTAAATTTGACATGTGGGTCTCCTTTAATCTTTTCCTGATAACCCCCTGTAGAAATAGACATTCACCAAAACTCATGGAAATTATTAGTTTAAAACCTCTAAGTCTAAGGTGAAGCTCATTTTAACCCTTCTCTTGACTCTTGTTGACTTATAAAGTTGATGGTTAATTACCGTCAACAGTAATAAGAGTAAGTTTGAAAGTCAGATCAGTGAATTTCAATCCAGAGGAGAATTCTTTGTTGAACGCATGTGTACTTCTGAGGAGTTGCATCAATATCTTCAAAAATCTTTAACTCCTAATCTATCATTAAGATTAGCTTTGCTCAGGGACTAGCAAAGGTTTAGCTTAGGGGAGCTTGTTGATGGTAGTTATCATTCATCACAAACTGTCCGTTTAACTTGAAGAAATGCTTAAAAACGATCACCAATAGAAACTTAGGGGTTTAAACTGACAATTTCCATGAGTTTTGGTGAATCTGTATTTTCAGCAGGGTTATTCCAGAAAACAGGTAAGGAGGATCAAAATGTCAAAAAGAATCAAACTTAACCGTGATGAAAACTACTCCAGAAGGTTCCATAGGACACCGGAAGACACCACGCCATGGTGGACCCCGAGGGGCTACTAGGTGGGGCTGGTCGGCCCTACCATGGTGCCGCCCGGTCCCTCACTGTGGCCCCTGCCTGTCAGCTTCCAGAAGCTTCCTCCACTGCCTATTAGGGTTGCATCCATGCTCTCCTTCAAGTCAGTTTTATCCAAGGGCTCATGTTGCACCCCCTAGGGCTACCAGGCCCTGCTCCCCTAGAGGAGACCTCTACATTTGCCATAAGTCAAGATTAGATCAGAAATTAGTGTTTCCAGAGATTAGAGAGAGCTCTAGTTTTTCAAGTTCTTAGTATAGGCTTTCTAGCAAGGTTCAAGTAGTGTTTGGGCTACTGCTCAGGATTCCGGATCTGCCGTCTGGAGACTAGTATTAGCCATTGTATCTCTTTATTTATAACTTTGTGCTACTTCAATATTATATTACTATTTATTATGTTCCTAGTTTGCTCTAGTTTATTGTTTGATATAGTTATGATTGATGATGAATATATGCATATGTTCGTAGAGCGGTAAATTTAGCACTCGAGTGAGTTAAGTGGTCAACACTATGTAAGCGTGGTGCTTAGATATTGTTTGCCTGCTGATGCACTCTATATGCCGGGTCATGTGGTAGATCGCAGATGTGACACTTCTGTTGAGTCCTTTGTAGTCCACTCCCCATGTATAGAACAAGTAGAACCTCGGTTATGAAGGAAGGAAAAGCTCTATTCTCGAACTTCCCTAAGTAATGTTCCTTATGCATAGATCCAAAGTTCGTTATACTATAGATGAGAGTATATATGCTTGAGTATACAAAAGACTTAGTAATTTAGGAATGACATAGGAATCTTTTAGTCTTACCGGATCTTGAGCTTAATTGTACTACATTTTTAGTCTCTGTTTCTATCTTTGGAATACCATTGTTACCTTTTATCTATCATTTATTTATAACTTGACTTACCCCTAATAAAGCATTAGAGTGGTTTGGATCATAAGTATACATATTAGTCAATGTCTCAATGTCAACTCAACCCAATAGCTCTTCCTTGCGGATTAAATATAAATAACGATACTCGGTATACTCCCGGGTGAAATGCTACAATGGTAATTTATCTGTGTGCTTGCAGATACTTAACTTTAATATTATTTTCTTAGAATTTATAAGTGACATTCATAATTTACCAACAAAGCATTTCTAGCGTCATGCTTGGGATGACAACTTAGTAAGAGTGATGCTAAGGAATACCAACACTCGCGCCCCCATGAGTAGCTGCAGATTTGATCCAGGAAGGTGCAAAGCGACTGGTCTGGTTTTTAGAGTGGAACTCGGTCATTTTCTGTAGTTGTTCCTCAGTGAGCTCCTCCTCCTTGAGTTCTATTTCAGCACTCTCCTCACGGTGCTGTTGTCGGTGGGCCGTTCGAGTCCACCTGCAAGAATTGCCGGACTCCAGGGCTAGCATAGCTTTGGTTGCTTCTTCCTCTACTTCTCGGATACTGTCCGCCTTCCTCTGCCTCTTCCTCGGTTGTGGTGGTGCTTGTTCCTCTGCTTCTAGGACACTGCGAGCCTTCTCTGGCTCTTTCTGGGCTGTGGTGGTGCCTGTTCCTCTACTTCTTGGAGAATGGTTGCCTACCTCTGGCTCTTTTTGTGATATGGTAGTTCTACCCGCTTTGATTTAACTCGCGCCATATGCAACAATAAGAAAAAATTACACATGCGTTTCATCAAACACCATAAATTCATGACCAAAAAAAGAGGAGATCACAGACGGACTCACCGTGCCGAGGTGAGAAGGCGATCTCAACTGGCTTGCTCGCTGGAGGAGTGGCGCGCTGACAGACAACGGTGCGATAGATTGTAGCAGCGCAGTAGATCCCCACGGCGCAAAAGGATTTGGGTAAGATGTTTTGGTGTGCAGGGGGAGGGGGAGGTGGCGTAGGGTGGGTGGCGCCGGAGGGGGTGAACAACGATGAAAATGGCGCGCAAAAGAGGAAAAGATTGGTACTGATCAGAGAATGCCTTTAGCAGCGAACTGTCCCATGTGCCGCGTAATTGCATCACAGATACATAAACGTTGTCAAGAGTCACCGTCCACCGAAACTTGGGGGGACTAATATTGGTGATACAATGGTTAATACACATTACTCCGTATATATCATCACCATTCGTCATATAAAATTCAGTCTCTGCTCATAAGACACAAGACAGGGCGATGATCTACCTGCACAAAAATTTGATTTTGGGAAAAAATGAATCCCACGCCCAGCAGTGCCGCCAACACGAACCAAAAATAAGATCTCTCTCTTTTGCCCTCCTCGCAAAAATTGGTTTACCACACCATAGATTTTAGACAAGGGTATTTGCGGTATTGTGATGGCCACATAAAAGTGCAAGGAGTCATCATCTTTGCCTCCATCTCATTCTCTAGCAGGACCAGCCGCACCATCTCTCCTCCCGCTCTAAAGCCTAGCCCCCTATGCCACCCTGGTTCGAACCCTAGCTAGGCGCATCGGCATAGCAGCTTGACTCCCTCTCCACTCTCCAGCAGCACCCTCTCTCAAAACTTTTTGAACCCTAGCCGAAGCCAGAGCCAGATCCGGATCCGATCTCCTTCGTCGACAGTAGGTCCGCTGATGGCGGAAGGACCACCGTCAGCGGTTGTACACACCGGATCCAGACCTCCTACGTCGGCACCTATCACAATTGAGCCCTAGAGTCATCGTTGATAACCGCCACACCAGGATGACAAGAGGGTAGTGCCGACGACACAACGTAGCCAAGAATAGGAAGAGGTACCCAGATTCCTTTTATGATGCGTGCTGTACTCTAGTGGTTTAACCTGGGACATGTAGATATATAGTGATGGGGTTACATGTTTCTTAGTTGAGATGTAGTTCACATGTGCTTTATTCGATTATAATACCTTCTGTATAAGTTGTAGTTCACATGTGCTTTATTCATATAATGGCTTCTGTATAAGCTATAGTTTAGGCACCTAATTTGCATGCTCTTGCTCTATTTTGTTGTCATTCGGTACAAGGTTAACTCAATAAATGCCTTTGTGATCTACATGTTGACATTCGGAATATCTCCCTGAAGCAGGGGACTATGTTCAGGGATATGGTGATACATATACAGATTTAGAAGAGCGAGTACCCCTTGCAATTGAGGTGCTTGTTCTATCTTGTCATGTTGGGATAGGAGTGGGGTTGGTTTAGGTAGCAGAGCAATTCAATTCTTTGCTGTATGTATAGCAATGTAATTTTTACATGCTTGCCGCTTAATTTTGTTTCCTCAATTTTAGGCTGTGGGTTGAACAAGCCGTAGAGAAGTCCCTGCCAGTAGGGCAAAAGGCAGCACCGATATGGGTCCTGGGGGATGGCAATCCAAGAGAGTGAAGCCAACTAGTCCAACAGAGTTGCAGCATCTTGTAGTTCCAACTAGGTCCAAAATTCAGCACGCACAAGGTGAACAGAGCCATGTGAGGGACTGGTCACGTGAAGATGATCTTAGCCATGCCGAAGAGGAGACTCCACCTCCCCACCAGCAGAATGACCAAACTTGCAAAGGCTGGTACTACCTTAGACTTGTCTATAAATCAAGTCACACTATTTGATATCCATGATACTTTTCTAACAATCTGAATGTATGAAAACTGTGTAGTACCATTACAGAGAAGAGCAAGGAAGTCGAGGCAAGCAACTAAGGGGGTTGGGCTTCACAAAACCACCCAATCAATGGGAACAAGGATGCCCATCTCAGTTGTCAAGGGGAATAGAAGGCCACATGATCCATTGCAAGCTGCCAAGTTTGCCTCAGAGGTAGGTGTAGTAGTCAGGCCTCAGGTACCAATTTTCTCGCACTGGAAACATTACAAGCAACGGATCGAACTTCTCAATGGATTTGTGGCCAAGCTATCTGTAAGTATGTATATCCTCTGTTGACATTCAACTCTGCCTTGAGCAACATAGTAATGGATTTAATTTGCATTGCATTCACACTTCTACAGTTGAGGCTGGTCATTGATGACAATGATGAAACAACAAAAGAAGCATGCATGAGTGTATTACAGTCTATTGTACGGTAGACACGGTACAGGTTCAAGCGATCTTACTTCAACGGTGTCCCTGCTGATGAAATCAGAAAGAGCTCTCCTGTGTCTTGCATGAATGGCACACAGTGGTGTGCACTTGTCCACATGTGGTTAAGTTCTGAGAACAAGGTGTGTGTGAACTCATTTATTTCTTGTCTAGTCTTTATGTGGTCTACTTGTGCTGCAGTCTAATACAATTGTGGTTATAGGCAGTCTCAGAGTAGAACAAGCGAAACCATGCAAAAGTCAAGTGCCACCAGGTTACAGAATCTCGCTCCTATATTGCCCACTTGCAAGCATATGTAAGTAATGGTTGTGTTACTCTTTTTATATCAAATACACAATGTCTTTTGTGTCAACAGAAAGGCATGTGCAATTTTAACAGAAGAACAAAAATAGGAAGGATGCAGGACATGATCAAGAAGTGCTCGTTGAAGGACATGATCAACCTCATGAAGATTTTGATGCAATGGGGATCTTCAACAACTTCCATACCAGTAGCAACATGGGACTGAGCGATGTTGTAAGAGAAGCAGTGATAAGTACCTTCATTTGCTTTCCTTGAAATCTGCTGAAGCCATTGGCATAAAAGAAGGAAAAGTAGGAGGAGCCTAAAGTGGCACCATCATTTTAAAGTTGTAATATTACAATAGTTAATATATTACCTATGCATTGTGCTTATGAATCTCTATCGGCAGTAGGCTGAGGAAGACCTATGCATTGCTTGTACTGAAATAATCTCTTGGTTCTATAATTTAAGTCCTCTTCCTAATGTTTACTCCTTGGTTTTCGTAGGAAGCTATGGAAACTATACGAGCAGAACCTGTTGCTGATGTTGTTTCCAAGGTCCTCTTCCAGGCCAGCTGCAACACCTTTTCTTTGAAGAATGCTGGTATTAGGACAAGCTGCTCTAGACTTTGGGAACGACTTGCTGCTCATTAGGAAAGTTCAGCTGTCCTTGCCGAACAAGTGGATCAACTGAAGAGGAAGACAGAAAACACTGATAGGGAGTTTGAGAAGTTTAAGAAACAGCAGCAGCAGGAGTACAATAAGCTCCGTGAGCATATCATGCTCTTAAGCGTTGGTAACTCTCAGTCTTGTTGATGCAATGAACATGTGGTTTGTTTGCTGTTTTCATGTGAAATTTTAGTGGCTTGATATGTGAACTCTGTCAGTGGTTTGCTACTAAGCTGAACTATTGTTATTTGATTCAGGTTCAATATAATTATGCATGTAGTCATTTTGTGCAGCAGTGTAGATCTGAAATCATTTTCTCTGATGTAATGATTGGTGTGCACGTGGTAGATTCGGCACAGGCACGTTGTTGAATAAGAATCTGACACGTGGACGAACTAGTGAATGACACATGTAATAGCCACAACACGGCTACGTGGTACAAATCCATCCTACCATGTGGCACATGGGTAGCTCAAGGCGTGACACGTGGCCCAATAAAATACTGACGCGCGAACGTACAGCATCGAGACACGTGGTCAAGTAAAAGAAAGACACGTGGGGTATTGTGGTCACGCCACGTGGACCAATAAAAATACAACACTTGTCCAATGAAGAAGTAACATGTGACCCAACTGCAACACGACACGTGTGCCAATAGAAATCTGACATGTGGAACAATAGGGGCCTGACATGTGGTCCATTAAGAATCTGAAACGTGTAAGAACCAGAGATGACCATGTTGTCCAATAACAAAGTGACATGTACCCGAACCATCTCCAATGCAACCGGCTATAGTAGGTACACGTGGAAAGCATCTTCAACGGAAGCAACCACCAGCGTGGCTGCCTCCTGTCACGCGTGCCAAAGCAGTTCTATGATGATCAGTTTTTGTCATAGATCTATCCAATTCTATGACAATTTTCTAGAATCATCATAGAATTGCAAGAGTGATGCGACTTCTATGATGAACCGGTTTTCGTCATAAATTCATCATAAAACTGAAATTATGATGATTTTGGCTCCTTCAGTGACGAAAGCTAATCAACATAGAAGTGGATATTGCTAGTAGCGCTCGGTGACAACAAATCCATAAGAGGGACTGCCAAATACACGCCCAAAGTTCGAATCTAGGCCCCTAGCTATCGAGCTCTGCGAGCCTTTCCTTGGCACTAAACTAGGCAGACACAAGCTGCTACTGCCACCAACAATGTCATGTCGCGTCGTCTTGTCCACGTGGTCAATGACCCTTGACCACTTGCGAGCGTCCTCGATGCCCACTGAATACAAGCTCCCCGCCCTTCCATGGATTTGCTCCTGCCCACGACAAAGGCAATGGATCCAAACATGAGGATGCCAGATCTGGCAGAGGGTGCGCTAGCTCCGGCCAAGTGGGCCAAATCAGGTCACCATCGTTGTAGCCCATGATGGATTTAGGGACTCTGGATGCCGTCCACTCAATGCGCGGACCTCCAGTGTAGCTCCAGCAGCGGCAACAAGGATGTGGAGATGCATCTTCGGTTCACCAAAATCAACCACGGATGGAGTTGCTGTCGCCTCATCTACGACAGCCTACTCGAGCCTGTGCCTGATAGGAAGAAACCCCATCGCCACCTTCCTCGCCTCGCATGGACCATCGGCGACCTTATCAGGTCACATCGAGGCTAGATAGATGAGGGATGTGGATGGCGGTGTGATGATCTCGGGCTTCCACCCAAGCCAAGTGAAATTCTTTTAAATGTTTTTTCTTAATACTTATTCAGCACTAAACAGAGTCATGTTATGCTATTATATAGCCAAATCTTGTCTACTAAGATTTTTTACTTATATTTGGGGAAGGTGGGGATAGCTGAAACTACTCACAAAAAGGAAGAATTGCAAAATGAGTGAGCCAATTGTGAGTCCGCTTTGTTGAATTATTATGACTTGTCCAAATAGAACTTAGTCTAGCTTACTATTGGTTGAATTTATCTTCAACACTGAAATATATGTATTCTAATTTGTTGATCAATGAGTTATCTAATGCTATGATGAGATGCAATTTTATATATAACTACCAAATATGCCTGTTGATCAATTTTGTAGGACAAATTAATGCTTATCTATCTATGTAACTTGTGGTTGTGCTTGTTTAAACTCGTGCATGATGATTATTGGTTTTGGTCTTAAATTCATGACCAAAGGTTCTTTCCTTGTTTGTGATATGACATGTCATATTGCATTACACTTTGTATATACATGCTCACACACACTTGTTAGGCACCCCATGAATTCCAAAATATAGGGGCGCTCTTTAATTTGAATTAAAATGTGCAAATCTGACTTTACAAAGTCTCAAGTTGAATTCAAATCAATTGCATATATTAATGGGGAGCTGCTCATATAAGTTGGGGCTCAAAAGCTTTAAATTCTTTCAATCATTTGTAAGCCCAAACTGGGTTATCATCAATCATCAAAAAGGAGGAGATTCAAAGTGCATGCGTCCCGTTGCGGGTTTTGATGTATTAATGACATCCAAATTATGGACTAACAAAATTATCAAGTGATATTGCAGCTTTTAGTCCCTTGAAAGATTTAAAGGATGGTTTGTATGAAATGGCACCCCTCAATAAGCTCAGTTACACTTGGTATATAGGGCAGTAATAGTCATTTATTCAAGTGCGAAAAAGACATACAACTGACAGTGAAGTCTGAAATTTAAATTGTAAGAAATTGTTTTTTATTATGTGTCGTGGTCGGCCGGGAACAATATACTCGAACAAGCCAAAGTTATCATGCAAATGTGGTGTGGCCTGTGCGTCATATAATTCAGCTTCACTGCTTCAGCAACAAAGAACATTACCACAAGATTTTTGTTTTTTGAAAAAAAAAATAACAAAGGGGGAAAAGTTGAAACAAAACACGTTTAATATACTGACTTTTTCTTTCACATAGCACCATATACATTATATATGCTTGGTACGGACAGCAAGAGATGCCAAAACATGCACGTACAGTTGCTCGGTTGCTCCAGCAGCTAGCTTCTAGCGTGTGTTTAGTGCTACATAGGGAAAGTTGATGACGCATGTAAAACGTCACGGAACGGAAATATCCTGAACCAAACCGTATCATTTTCTATATTTAATCTGATCGAATCCGTATTTTTTTTGTCCGACTTTACCGTTTTCGCTTTCGCATTTCAAATGTTTCGTATTTCAAATGTAAAAGTAGAAAACGGTTTAGATATTTTTCCTCATTTTCTATTTTTTTACTTTTAATTTGAAATATTCTGAATTCAAAAATCGGTTTAAACCGAATTTGGCCAACTGCACAGGTCATACAACCCAATTATAGACTGCTCACCACGCAGCTGCGTTTTTTCTACTGGTGGCCAGCTGCCCTCTCTTATAGACGGCGCCCAGCCTCATCTCCCTTCACCTCACGAGGTGGTGCTAAATGGCAGGAAGCTCAGCATCTACACGAAAACCCACCTAGGCCATAGTCCATCAAGCTCATCGGCGAAGTCAATCATTTGATAATTTTTGCCTCAGCCAAATAAATCTTTGTTACTCAAAAGAAAAATCTGAATAAATCTTTAAAATAAAATACTACATCTATTCCAAAAATATTAATAAAATTATCCTGACTCAGTACGAGTTTATGTTTCTATAACATCTAATTTTAGTTTAGAATCTAAAATGGTATGCTAGTTGTTACATCTAATTTTAATTCCTATTATCCTGCTAGCTACTAATTGCTTATTCTAGACTTGTATTTATGTGCCGGCTATTGTGTTAAATAGCTAAGACCAAGGATCATGCACTTGTTAATTATTATATGCACTTGAACTTGATCATGTATGTACTTAGTCATGCACTTGGTCCTACAGGTTGGTATTCCGTATTGAGTTTTCGTATATCGACCGTGTTCGACATAAGTCCGCTCGAATTGGTTCGTTTTCGAAATTCTCGATATTTCGTAAGTTTGCGTTCATTTTCGTGTCCGGATTTACCATTTTCGTTTTTATTTTCGTATTTCAAATGTAAAAGTAGAAAATAATTTAGAAGTTTTTCGACCGTTTCAGACCATTTTCATCCTTACATGGCTCATTGTCAATCTGCCATCCGTCTGTGCACGCAAGAACCATCATGCATGTAAGTACGTCCATATCCATGTGCACTTAGTTTTGGTTGGAGTTTTATATTAATTTCATCTGCATTTATTAATAGGTTACCATATAAACAATTTTAATGTTCTGATAACATTTTTAAGAAGAGAAAAGAAGTGATTTTTTAGGAGATAGGAGGTGCCAAGGCCTCTACTGAAATTTATTAAGAGCAGCCGAGAGAGTTATAAAGGCAAAAGGTACAAAGAAGAAAAGAAATCACAAGACAAAAAAGAAAACAAAAAAGGATAAACATAATTACACAAGATGTTGTAGACATTCTTCAATAAGGAGAAAGTATTTTTTTTCTTTGCGCGAAGCAAAATTAGGCCGAAGACTTGTTTGAAGATACAACTTGCAGCGCATTCTGCTAGCAGCCTCTCCACACAAGATAAAGTTGTTTCTAATAGTCCAGATACTCCAACTTAGGACAATAATGATTTCTATGAAGAACGGGACATTCAGTTGAGGTTTGAAGTCTTCAAGAACTTGGAAATGGTCAAGCAGAGGGGCCACTGAAAACCAATAATATTATAGGAAGATTTGGCAAAATCATAGTTCAAGAAGAGATGAGCCATCGTTTCTTCAGAGTTGTTGGTGCAAAGGGCACAATCAAAGGACTGTAAATCAAAGTTCTTCCTTTTTAAGATGTTGCGAGTGGTCAGTCTGTCTTGGGCAAGGAGCCAGGAAAAAACTTTGTGTTTGGGTTGACAGGACGAATTTCGAATCCACTTGAAAACTAGATGAGTCCAACTGGAACCAATAAGGTGACGATAAGCCCTCCTGAAAGAGAAAGAGGGACTGCCCCAAATATATGACCAAAGATCATTTTCCTCCTAAAGCTTAACATTCTGCAGGGAGTTCTCCGAATGTTGTAATTCATCAAATGACTCAACCAACAGTGGAAGGTTGAAAAGAGAGGAGACTGGGGAAACAACTTTTTGTGGAAGCAAGAGGAATGTTTGGCTTCTTGATAAAAGAGTAAAACTAAGGGAAACTTGAGAGGTTGTCCAAGACAACGATCATCCCAAAGGAGGCAGGAAGTGCCATTTTTAACCGAAACTGATGCCATACCTTTGAACTAATCCAGAACTTTCAGGTTGCCCCTCTTCCAAAAGGAGCCTTTCTTTGACATGGTTTGACAATTTACCATTTCTGCAGTACTTCTCCCAAAACGTGGTGAACCTAGGGAATGTCAGCTTT
Organism: Saccharum spontaneum; assembly: GCA_022457205.1. NCBI lineage: Eukaryota > Viridiplantae > Streptophyta > Magnoliopsida > Poales > Poaceae > Saccharum > Saccharum spontaneum. The sequence continues at coordinate 41,107,874 of CM039596.1, read as the reverse complement.
GTTGAAAAACTTGTCCAAGTTCTTGATTAGGAGAGCCTCATTCTGAGTTTTAAGATCAAGGACTCCTAAACTACCCTCCTCCTTTGTCTTTGTAACCTCAAGCCAAGCTGCCATGGCATTGACTCTATTGCTATCCTTAGCACTGAGTTAGTAAAGTTGGAGCCTTCTAGCTTGAGAAAGAAACAAAGAGGTGCTAACCATTCTCCTCTCACATCTAGTGAGCAAGGGTAGAAAATCCTCAATTTTTGGTTTGGTTAGTCCAAGAGGAAAACACAAATAGGTGAAGGGGAAGGCCGCCAATGGCACAACCAAAAGTTGCTGCCAAATGATGTAATCTTCCTTCAGACATGTTGATTGGTACGATCATAGATTTTTAGAAGTTGACACTTAGTCCATGGAGGTGGCAAAGGAGTTGAGGAGAGCCTTGAGAGTGAAGAGTTGTCGACCACAACCTTCCAAAATAATGAGTGTGTGTCATCAGCGTACTAGAGGACCGGAAAGTCACTAGAATAGTGCAAAGGAATCGGTAAATTGAGGAGCCCCTGGTCCTTTTCCTTGTTAATGATGGATTGAAGAAGATCTGCAGCTAAGAGAAACAGCAGAGAAAGAAGGATCCCCTTGCCTAACTCCCCTTCTAGAATCATACATTTTCCCCTGGGATACCATTAAGAAGGATAGAGGAAGTACCAGAGCTAAAGATCAAGCTCATCTAGGATATCCATTTGGTTCCAAAGCCCTTATTTTCCATGATGTCAACCATTGCCTTATGTTTAAATAGATGAAACTCTCTCGACTCGATTACAACTCTAGTCATGAAATAAAATATCTATGAAGCAAAAAAAATTAAACTAATACATTGACTGTGATTGTTTCATCCATGTTTATATTCTACACTTTCTTGAAACAACACTATGGAATTCTCCATTGAGAATAATGGCCTCATCAACTTTCTTGGGTCATCTGTGGGCTTGACACGTACGTACAGTTAAGACCAGTCTTAGTGGGGATTTCATGTCACTGTTTCCAACACATCCAGATTTTGGAAACAGTGCAGAAGAGTTTCGTCCCCATGAAACTCTCTCTACTCCCATAAAACTCTTATCATCTCTCTCTTCATTAATATGATGCAACATCAGTATAATTAATGTCCATGGAACTCTGATGAAACCTCATTAAGACTGGCCTAATATTATTTCCTTGCACATCGAACGAAAAACAAAATAAAAAGCATAAATGATAATAATAGCATATAATGCACCGTACGTATAGCTGGCAACGAGAGCCGGTCGTCGAAGAATTTTCCGTCCAGAGTCGGTCGCAGTCTGTTACAGAGTGGACATGCATCACTCATGACTCATGACTCATGCGTGTCCACAGGCGGGTACATACATAGTATATACCGGCACTATACAAAAGAAGTGCGTGCAGGTCGGCAGCATATACATGCACGTACATTGGCCAGAATATCATCTCAAATGCATGCAGGATGGACCCGTGTAGTAGATCGACTCGAAATGATTGGATGCGACACTGCGTGCATGCAAGCAGCAACAAGAACCAGCCGCTGCCCGCCGGGGCGTCCAATCCCTATAATTTCACCACACAGGCCACAGCACAGAGTATGTGTATCGCTAGAATTGAGCCTATACATATACGACGTGGCGCCGTGGCGGCTTTGGATGGATCTATACATGCATATACTCGTGCTAGCTGCGCGACAAGTCTTGACAGAACGAAAATACGTAGAAACTGCATTGATGTGTGTGTGTGTGTGGTGTGTGTTGTTGTTGTTGTTGTTGCGGTTGTTATCATGTAGAGTACGTATTTATGGGGTGATATGACGTGATTAATGGGTGCGTGTTGGTAATGGGCAGCACGCATTGGCCGGCGGTCTTATTGGCCCCAAGTCATATCGTTTTCAGAGTAGCAAGGGTAGCTCCAATGATGACTTATGAGTTAGCTTACAGCATATTAATTATTTTATATTTTTAATAGAAGAAAGAAAAACTAGCTCTTGATAGAGTTTTCGGGTTTCACTGAGCGGACTGAGAGGAAGGTAAAACCAAGGAGGGGACAACTCAAGTCTATGGTGAGACAGTTTCCGGAGTCCACCAGAGTCTAAGGCTCAAGACGGTGACTAATGGGGTTTCTCAAGGAGGTTTTTTCCAAAGTTTTATTTGGAGCACCTTTTATGTCGTGACAATTGGGATTGACCCAATGACTGAGGAGAGAGAAAATTGAGGGTGTCGGAAAGAGAGATATAGCTCACCGAAGATTATGCATAGAAGGTCCATGGACAATCGACGTCACCGGAGACCACACCGACAAGATCCACCTATGGTCGATGGATTCTGCACCCTCCTCGACGGATCCGATTGTGGCCACCACATCCCACGTCATCCTTGGCGGATCCAGTCGTGGCTACTGGATCTCACGTCCTCATTCTTAGATCCGGTCATAGCAAGTCTGGAGGCAGAGTAGGCGAGGCGGGGAGGAGGAGTGGCAGAAAGGGAGGCGGCATCAATGCAGTGAACAATAGTGTGGTGCACCAGCATGTATGGTCCGTGTGCCCCATTGCTGTGCCTGGTACCCAGGTCGCACCTCGCGTGCCCCGCCATGCCCTTATCCTCAGAGGTAGAGAGAACATAGGAGTGAAGATAGCTGTGGTCGAGAGGAGTGAGTGCACTTGGCAGGGACAAGAGGGAGGGAGGTGCTCGCAAAGGAGAAGAGGTAGGGATAGACAGAGAGAGAGAGGGAGGGTGGCTACGGGAGAGATGGTTGTCGAGTTAGGGTTTCCTCCCTTCTTTATATATCTGACGAGCTAAAATGGGTTAGTGGGCTGGACCTCGATTAACCTCCATTTTCAATGATAGGCCTCTTAAGGGGCCCTTTTTAATTGCATGGCTGGCCTTAAGGGCAGGCAAGCGGGGGTCGCCCTGGGCCCCCAATCCCACGGGGCCCCACCCCAGGTATACACTCAGTACGTAGATGTATCAGTATATGGCTTGGTTGGCTCATTAAGGCCCACGGCAGCCTAGAAGATTGGCGTTCGTGATTTGTTTGTCGACTCTGCGACCGCGACTTCTCATCTCGGAACCAAATCACAAATCCCGAACACAGCGCAGCAACTGTGACACGATCACCCAAATCAACAGCGATGCCACGGCGGGGGCCAACTCGGAGTGAGACTCTAACGAGGCGTACATAGCTTCATATGAACTAGGTATGCACTAATATCTGAAGTCCCCCAAACCACCTCCAACGGGCTATGCTAGCGCCCAGACGCCCGAACAGGACGCCCGCGCAGCCTGAGCCCGTGCGCTGATGCTGATTTTTATTCCCGCCCCATATGCACACCCGCCCTATGGCAGCACCCACACGTCCAGACGACTCACCTCACCCCCGCAGCACGCCCTGTCCGCATGGATTCGAAGCCACCCACCTCATCCCACACGCGCACCCCACCCCTATCGCACCCCGACTGCCGGCCTTCAACTCGTCGCGGCCCATCTCCGGTGCCCATGCCGTGCCACCATCACTCCCTGCGCCTGTTGACTTTCCAAACAATATGAAACACGTGCAACATGAAACATTTGAATGCAACATCCGTATGAAAAATGGATAAAACATTTAGAACATACACTTGCAACATATGTGTGAAACATATGTAACATTAGATAAAACACTTGCAACTTGCCACCATGAAAACATGCACTGCAACCTAAGATTGAAACGGCTAAAACATATCGAACATATTCTTACAACATATGTGTGAAACATATGCAACACCTAGATCAGAATGCTTGCAACATACGTATGGAACAATGAAACATTTTGAACAACACCTCTGAAACACCTGCAACATGCCTCTGAAACACTTGAAATATGTGCAACATCCCTGATCTACTTTTGCAACATCCATATGAAACAATTGCAATATACCTCTGAAACACTTGCAATATGTGCAACATCCCTGATCTACTTTTGCAACATCCATATAAAATAATTGCAACATACCTCTGAAACGTTTGAAACACTTAAAACATATGCTTGCAACATGCACTTCCATCGCAACATCTCCTTGCTGAAGTCGTGTGTCACAGTGGCTACAGCGTCGTTCATGTGTTTTTTCTCGAATACCCAAAAGAGTTATGTTGTTCATGTGTACATAAGGGCCTCAATTTTTTGTTTCGCCATAGGCCCCCTAAAAATTCAGAACCGGCCCTAGTTAATTGATTTATAAGGATGGTAGTTTACTTGGTGTCTCTAAAAATGGTTTGCCTGCCTCTGAAAATAGATGTGTATTTTGAGAGGTAAGCACACTTTGTGATCATCTCTGTATATAAAATAGCATGTCCCGTAAAATCGACCTCAACAACCCCAACCAAATGACCACTCGATCCCTCGCTCTAGCTAAATTGTCTCGGTCACGTCACGCGAGGATATTCCTAAAACTAAAGAAGCAAATAATATATCGGAGATGCATGTATATGATCGAAGATATCATGAGTTAGCTAGATAGATATACGTTATATTATTCCAACCACTAAAAGTCTTTTTCCATGTTACCTAGCTTTTTTTTTTGAAAGTCCTGAATATGCACCTAGCTAACATTCAGTATATATGCTCTCAAGCTCCGCGCCAAGCTATATACGATCATTTCCCCTGGCCCGGTCCTCTCCAAATTGCGACACCGTACCCCACGCATGCAAACACGCGACGCTAGCTCCAAAAGCAAATAATAATGACATTTGCATTGCATTGCATTGCATTGGAGGGCAGGCATGCATGCATATGCATGAATGTATGTATGTATAGAAGAAAGCTCTGGCTTGTATTGTACTGATGTAATACGGTACGATACGAGAAAGGGGCGCCTGGCAACGAGACCACGGGGATTTTGTTCACGTAGCGTCGTCGTCTCCCGTTGTCTAATAATAAAGTGCGTGCTAGAGTCCATTGGCGAGAGCACGAGCGGCTACATACACGACGCGCGAGAGACGCCAAAACACGCATATAAAAGTTGACGCGTCACTGCCCGATGGATCCATCCGATCCATCCATCGACGTACGACGGCTCACTGCCATTAGCCGTCAGCCATGCATGCATGCACGCGCGCGTTAGCTAGGTAGGGCCATGCACATCGTGACATCCATATTTAGGCCCCGTTAAGGGTGTGTTTAGATGCTTCAAAGTTCCAAAAATTTTACAAGATTTCCCGTCACATCGAATCTTTGGACACATGCATAGAGCATTAAATATAGGTAAAAAAATAATTAATTACACAGTTTGGTTGTAAATCACGAGACGAATCTTTCGAACCTAATTAACCCATGATTGGACACTAATTGCCAAATAAAAACGAAAAAGTTACTGTGCTTCTAAAAATTTTACACCCCCATCTAAAGTTGTGAAAATTTTTGGGAAAAAATTCCTATAGCACTTTTTGTTGTTATTTGGCAAAATTTGTCTAACCATAGACTAACTAGGTTTAAAAGATTCGTCTCGACATTTACAGACAAACTGTACAATTAGTTATTTTTTACCTATATTTAATGTTTCATGCATACGTCTAAAGATTCGATGTAATAGTTACTATGCAAAAATTTTTGCCTCTTTTTGAGCATCTAAACACGGCCTTATATCCTCGGGCCTCCATGACAATAGTATTATATTGGTCGATAAATTCTAGAGAAACTAGCCTATAGTCTAGTCTTCACATTATTTACCATGCATGCACTGCATGGTATATGGTCGTTGCTGGTCGCCTGGTCATCGATCGATCGCGTCCTGCAAGCCACGCATTAACCCGCAGTGGGTACTCTAAATCGATACTCTAAAGGTTTAGAGTATGAATATAAAGTAAAAACTGCTGCACTGGGTACTCTAAAACGATACTCTATCCTTTCTCTTACTCTATATTTAGAGTTGTACTGTGCTTACTCTATACTCTATAGTGGCAGACCCCACTAGCTAAACAAAGGAAAAAAATGCTATAACTCACAAACCAAAGATCCAAATTAAATTTCGATTTCACCATTAAATTCGTCTCAATAAATCCTTCAAAACTAGATCATACATGGATATATTTAGATAAAGTAATAAGTGGGTCCCACAGTGAATAGAGTGGATAGAGGATGATATAGAGGATGGATGGGTGCGGGAGAATTGAGTATAGAGGAGAGAATCTTGCTGACTAGGACGTATAGAGGATGAATATAGAGGTCCATGAATGCGGGTAGTAAAGCGGCCGTCCTGCAGTAGTACGTTGGTTGCACCGGTCGGCCGTGTGATCGTGTCACTGTCCGGTGTCCATGCATGCGTGTGTACTACCGCGTAGGAGGCCAGTACGTATGCATGGTGCGCGCCGACGACGGAACGGCGGCCTAGCTGCTAGCTAGGATAGCTTGATTTGTCTGTTTGCATGATCATGGCAACCGAGATTGGCGATCGGGACCGGCCGGCCGGCTGGCCTCTCCGGCCTCGATCGTCGTCTCTGCTCTCGATCTGGCTACCAACCATGCATTGCTAGCGTACGTACGTGTATGCTAGCCTGCACGCGGCTAGGGGACCGTGACTCCGTGACTGTACGTCTGCGTTCGTGATGTGGTCTCGTCTATGCATGGCCAGCTATTCCTCCCTCCCTCTAGTCAGGGCCAAGCCGGCAAAATCCGGGGCACTATTCCAAACTCTAGAAACAGATCTACCTACCCTAGAAAATTAGAATTAGAATAATGTATATGTTGTAATATATTATTCCTACATAGCAATGGATATATGAATAGTTATAGTATTAGTTTATATGAAGGACCACGTAGAATTGAAACTGAAGAAAAGGAATTTATGTCGGTCACCACTCACTTTATGGCTTTCAATTTAGAACACAGATTATCAAACTCATGGTCTCATAGGAAATTTTGGCCAACCAGTGGTACATACTATATATTACTAATTTACTATAGCTAGTCACGTAAATGTTGCAGGCAACGTTTGAACTCTGATTCTTCGAATAGTCAGTTAGCCAATCATTTTTTTAATTAACCAGTTAGGCAATTAATTTTTTAACTTGTTAGCCAATCATTTTTTTATGGTCTCAAGCGTTGGAAGTTAGGGGGCCAGTCGCACCTCCTGCACACCCTTAGGCTCGGCCCTGCCTCTAGCTCGCTATATAGATCAATTTCGCTGAGAGCCTGTTTAGTCGGTGAAAAGGCCCAAAAAAAAGTGTGATGGCAACAGCGAACCTCTACCGGCCGGCGGCAGCAGCGCCGGGAGCAAAGCTGCAGTGTCTAGCATCCCCAGGCCTCAGACCTCAGCTCGTGCGTGCATGTCATGCCCATCCATATGCAAACGGCGGATCGATGGGCTGTGTTATGTCGATGAACCGTCCAATCCAACCGGTGTGATGCATGCATGACATGCATGGGCAGGCTGATGAGATATAGGCCCGATCTTCCGAGAGGTATCCAGTAAGTTCGACTTGTGGAGATCTCGACGTTGGCGATCCAGCTTCAAATCAGACACGATTCGAACCCTGCAACCGTTACACCACTGCTCCGTTGGTTATCAACCAAGCACAACTTGATTGACCTCGCCGAGAAGGCTTTTCCTGCAAGCAAATCGAAGAACACAAGCAAGAAGGTAAAAACACGCAATCTGAAATTGCAAATATGAATAATGCGAATATCAATATAGGGTTCAAGAACTCGGTTCCAAAGGACTAATCGACACGGTGGAGGAGATCAAGAACATGGGCCCTGGATCACTGTAAAAGGATTTGTCACCACAGTTACAATGAACGATTCAGTTTCTCGACGGAAAACTAAACTCTAATCAAAACCCAATTGTCTAGCAGCGGCGGCAGCTGTGTTTATAGTCTAATACTCGACCTAGGGTTAAGGACGGCCAGGGGTTGGGCGTCCACAACTTGGGCTTAAGGCCCGACACGATACATGGCCAAGTTGGTCCAAATAGGTGACACAGCACCTTGTCGTGGTCACACAGAATGATCCACGGACCTTCTGGAACTGGGATCAGATCCAAAACGACGGCGTCATCGTCCCCTTTCCAACGCATCCAAGAACGCCCCGTTTCGATGTCGTATGAGAGAGTTATGACCAAAACAGTGACGACGTGTCTGCTGAATCCGAGGGTGACGTGGCAGCTGAGTCGGGGACGAATTGCAACTTAGGGAAGACCATAGCGTCGGTGTGTCCAGTGTGGCGATGTTCTCATCACAGGCTGTCAATCTGAAGTTGGATGATTGCCTACTTTTGTTATCATGCATACGTGCTTCTGGTAGTATTGGTGAAGGTGGCGTGTGTGTCTTCATGTTTGAGGCCTCTAAATAGGGTGGTCACATGTTATTATGTATGTCGAACGATTCAGTGGTCAGTATATGAATTTTCAATACGAGTTTCATCCTACACTGCGATTATTCGTGTTTCTCTCCCTGCAGATAGGGAAACCCAGGTTTCATTATTCTAGTGCTTAATGATTAGTTTCACAAATCAAATCATAAGGTCATGTAATATAACGCATACATACAAGCATTTAAAAGTTGTACCCAAAAATATACACGCACGAGTTAAACAGAAAGGAAAAGATTAACAAATAAAAACTGGCCTCCAACTTTGGGGGACTAGTCACTTAATTAATCGGTCTGACACTGGCATCTCTTCCATAGGTCTTAACAATATCGTTTCCTACTCAGTAGACTCAGGCTTGTTTGACATGACTCTGGCTCCAGCATCAGCAGTAGCTTCTGCGAAGGAGCTAGAGGAGCCATACTAAACAATTTATAAGGAGAAATCATTTTTTGATGAACAGTAGAGGAGCCGGAGTTGTTTTTAGGCCAAACGCTAGAGCCACGAAAAGTGGCTCCTCCTCAAGTGCTCTGGCTCCTCCGAAGGAGCACTTTAGGAGGAGCCCTACACCAAACATGCCCTCACATGATAGTCACACAAGAAAGTGATACTTCACTCTGGCCACAATATGGGATTAAAATCATCAAGTTAATATTACAATATGCTCAATAGATTCAAGGGCACAATTAACAATTTACACTTCCACCTTTGAAACTACAAAGGAGAAGATTCACCAAGTGTAATGGATCAACAAGCTTCAATAATGAATAAGATTGATCATCTTTTTTGCAGCGTCGGAATGGCTCGAGATGTTTATATATATATATATATATATATATATATATATATATATATATATATATATATATATATATATATATATATATATATATATATATATATATATATATAGGCCCTGGCTTATATGGGATGCAATCATTGTCCCCCTGTTCTTGTAGGGAGCAATGATTTTTAATTTTACTTAGGTTTTCACTTTTGAACTTTTCGGATCCCAATTCGATGGCATTTTTGGCAATCATGTTTTTGCCAATTAGGAAGGCTAAAGCTGAACCAAGGTGCCGCTTTTTTGCGTGGACTTTGTTCCACACGAAGGTCCCATATGGCTAACAACCTAATGAAATGAGGCTGGCCTAATGACCTAGGCTGCAAGCTTTGTAGAGCCAATTCTAAAACCGACACATCTTTGCAACTTTCTCCAAAGAAGTATTGGAGGTAATTCAAGCAATCGTTTGACACGTCAGTGCTAAACTCAGTCAATATTATAAGATCATTTTATAAATACTGACACAAATGTTGAAGCAAATTTGACAAAAGCTATAAGATAATTCAATTTTTGTGTAACATTTGGAAGGAGAGGAATAGGAAGAACCTTTCAGCAGAATGTGTTACATCCGGGGCAAATCATTGTTTTGTGTAAAGATGTTCATCGGATCCACATGTATATGGCTCCATCTTCAACAATAACCTAGTCATTCTGTTCTTCACCCTGTTGTTTTGATCAACACAATCCGAGTGCTATTTAGTTGTTTTCCCTTATATTTTTGCGGTTGTTGTCTAGTTTAGCTTTTGCAACTGTTCTTTTTCTTTAAGTTCTGTTTGGTTCAATTTCTATAAAGTGCTTCTAGTGCAGAAAATTAGAAAAACAATAAAAAAAAAGTTGAATCAGAAGCTGCTTTTCTAGATACTGCTGCTTTCATGTAGCAAAATTTTCGACTTTCAACTTTCTGCTTTTTCCAAATGGATGGAAATAAAGAGACGTTTTATAGCTATTTCGAAGGAGATAAAGAGAGAGGGTAGATTTTATAGTTCTTTTAACCGAGTTTACAGTTTTTTCACAACAGATAAACTCACAGCAGCTTTTCTACCACTTATGATAGGTTTTTCACAATGTAGAGCTGAACTAAACAGACACTCGGTAGATTTAGAGACTAGACCGACCCGATGCTTGTAACTTTCCTTTTATCTTTTCTTGTAAAATATAAAATTGTGGCAAAACTCTTGTCATCCCTTAAAGAAATGACAATCCCGGCTCATAAAGCCATAACTTTGTGGATTTTTATGGGTCGTATTTGTGCATGAGTAATTGATGGTGAAAGGCCTTGATTCAAAAACTAAATGACCAACACAAACACTTATTCACAAGCAAAGAACAGAAGAAGTAGCCAGATCGCTATCCGAGTAAAATCCAAGTCTGATTTATTTGGATGCTGGCGGTTAGCACGACACGTACTGTGGTAGCCCAGGCATTTGTCAAAGGTATGTCATGTGCTCCTCTGACACGGAGAAAAAGAGAGAAAAGATGACATGCATGTTGGAGAAAACGTATCACAGGTACTGGGCGTAAAATTTTAAGATGTTATATTGGGTGTCACATGGGGGTGTCGTCTGGCGTGTTTGGATACTAATAAAAAACAAATTGTAGAATCCGTCAGTAAACCACGAGACAAATTTACTAAGCCTAATTAATCCGTCATTAACACATATGTTACTGTAGCACTTTATTGTCAAATCATGGACTAATTAGACTTAAAAGATTTGTTTCGCAAATCACATGCAATCTGTGTAATTAGTTATCTTTTTAGTCTATATTTAATACTCCATATATATATCTAAACATTCGATGTAATAGAGCGTAAAGTTTTGGAGGGGAACTCAACGAGGACTATGTCAGACTGCTTTGCTGCATCACAGTGTAAACTGCCTCGCAGCCGAAAGTTCAGACTGGCAAACCAGATCAGATCATGATCAGATCAGGTAGCTGTTCAGCTTTGATAAAAACCAACACTTGTGCAGTGTTTACTGACTTTTATTTCTGCATACACAGGCACACAGCCAGTCAACTAGACTGAGCCGCATACAGACTCAACTTCATGTCTTCATCCTAGAATGCACTCGATGTGGAGTTGGTAAGACCCACCTGTCAGTGAGTCAAGTGCAGGCACTACAACTACTGAAAAGCCTCGTCCGGGGGCTGTAAATTGCCGCAAATTGCCTCCGTTGGTGGTTGTGTTTGTAATGGAAAAGATGATGCCTGATTTCTCGCTGGGGATTCTCACTCTGCCTGCACAAGTATTATATGACCTTCACCGAGTTCTTTTTTGTTGCCGGTGATGGTCCTTGCCTGATCCTGATCCTCCTCACGCGCTTCTTTGATGAATAACACATCTTTTCACACACCTTTTTCTCCCTTGCGCCTTCCTCTTCTTTACAAACTTTTCCTCCCCTCTCAAACTGCCTACCTTGATGCACTGCATTTGGCACACTTGCCACAGCAACCGTCCATGGGGTGGGCAGCTGGCTGGAATGGATCTTTGCCAGCTTGATCCCATTCCTTCCTTGCACCAACCTATCAACCTATACATCGATATCATTGTTCTACTCTTGTGTGACATGCTAGGTTATGGTACAACAAATCATTAACTTGCTGCTGCTGGTTGCACATTTTGGTGGAGCAGCTGGCTAAGGCTAGGCCCTACCCACACTTCTTTCGAACAAATCATTGGTGATCAAATTCAAATATATAGATGGATGGATAGATGGTACTGGTAGCACACAATGTTCATTCCCTTTAGGATTTATAAAATGCATGTATCTGATCCTAGCTACCAATGGAAGAATCATTGCATTATGCTTGGGATCTACTTAATGGCCCATTCATACAGTAGGACCCAAAATAAAGGGGGGGGAGAGAGAGAGAGAGAGAGAGAGAGAGAGAGAGAGAAGGTTTAAGAAAATGTGAGCTCATGATTGGGGAGCTCATAGAGGGGTGGTTGGTGACGTACCTGTTGTATTCTAGGCATGGATTATTGTACAGGGCTCTCATCATTGGGATACTTTTGATGACATGGATGTTTGGGTGCTTGGTCCCCTCCCAAAACAAGGTCTTTAGCATAACTTTGTTAATTATTAAGTATGATGCTGGCTATCAATTTCTCGACAGAGTGGAAGAATGTCTGAGGATGAAATAAAGTTGATATATACTCCTAGCTTGTACGACTACTCCATGCAAGTACAGGTTGTGTGATACAACAATGATCTTTCTTTCCATCCACAAAGTAGAGCAGCAGGAGTTTTCAAGTTCCTTTATTTTTTGGGATATAAATCTTCACATGTCACTGCAATTTTGCTTGATCCTTAATCTTTTCCTGAGGCGCATCATACCAGTTCATAGGTGAACTAGAATAAATAGGCGTAGCACCGGTTGAATTCGGAGTCCCCTGACATGGTTTAAATTACATATATGGTTTTTCAACCTGTATAAAGCCTTTTTTTTTTCTTTTGCCTGAGTGCGAATTTTCTGGTAAAGAAGAAAAGAAAATGAATGTGGCCACTCTTGAGATAGATTGATTTAAAGTACCTTTCTTTCATGTCCAATGTGCTGGGGATGACAGATCATATGTCAAGTACCTGTCTTTCATGTCCAATTCAGTTAACCTTTAGTAATTGAAAATGACTACACATGATCTGGATCTTCCAGTTGCTATCCTTTTCCCAGGAACCATGTTACAGATGGATCAGATCCCATGGCACATATAAACAACAAACTGAGCGAGAGGAATGACGCATCTACAGCCAAGAAACTGAGATCTGAACTGGACCGTAATAGACTGGAGACAGGTGGTTGGGACGGCTACTTCTAAACCAGAACAAATAGGGCAACTTATCCCAAAAAAAAAGAAAGAAAAAGGAAAAGAAAAAGAGCAGATAGGGCAAGTTCTGTCGAAATCTACATTCCGGTAAATTCGGCCAAGAAAGAAACATCACAGCCTCATGGTTAAAATAAAAGCATGAGAAATGCGGTTGCATATCGAGAATACCAACCTTCCCAGCTAGATCCAACAACTTTCATAATTCAACTACTTTTACCCAAAATTGCATACAACCACTTCAAGTTTATATGATTCTGATCCCAGCTAAAATAGGCACTTGCTAGAACCAAACACTGTAGTTGTTCCTCATCTAGAACCAGTGAAACTATGTTATCAGATGCAACCAAACAATCTGGCAGTAAGCAACAACAACACTGCATATGCAGAGAGCCACTGCTACCAAATTTGACAAAAGGGTAAAGGGACGACAAAGGAAATCCTTCACCCCCAAAAGCATGGAGAAACCATTCAGACTTCAGCTTGAAATTGTTGGTGCATAATACAGTTGCGGTTGCTGCTCGATACAATTCCTAAACATCTGGGTTAAGTCAACTTGCCTTTTTCACATGGCTATAAATCTAAAAGTAGCTACATGTTCAATGCTGAGTGGGTACAAGGATTAGTGAACCAAGTCGAGTTGGTAGTTAGGCAGCTGAGCGCTTCAGTTTGCAGGTGGTGGTGGGATATCCTCGATGACACCTTTGCCATCAGCCACATCAAAATAGAAGAAATTCTTGACTGGATCACCCTTGCAGGATATTGATTTAATCACCTCCTATTAGGTACAAGGTGAAGCTGTAAGCACAATGCTAATTAAACATTCAATTGAAGAAATCAAGTACTGGTTTGGAAAGCTAATCATTCAACACTAAAGCTTTCAATATCTCAGAATGAAAATTCACAGACAGGTTTCCAAAGTCCCATGTGTTGTCCTCGTTAATTGGGCTTTGGAACAACCAAGAGTTATTATCCAAGACTATGAATTATGTACATGTTCAACACAATTTTCAACATGTTTAATCGGCCCTGTAAGTGCCTTTCATCAATAGTTACGCCAAACATGTTAGATTTTGTGGCACTTGAACTAATCTTGTTATCTTTCAGTGTAACTAAGCTTGTTCAGAAATGTTTAACTCTATAGTCAGATTTGCTGATTAAAGATCATAAATAGACCTCTGCCCATACACATACCAGGAGCCAGAAAATATCTACACATATCAACAGAAGATGCTTCAAGTTCTCTATGTCATTGACTGAAAAAAGCATAGTAACTCAAGATCACTGTTTTTTTCTAACTGAGGCAGTTCCATATTTTAGTTGTTATCCAGTGTTCAGTCGTTCACAAGCCAAACAAGCAACAAACAGAAGATAAATATATGTGAGAGCCATGGTTCATAAGAAAAGGAGGTATGTAATGCAGAGAAATACTAGAAGCACAGAAACAGCAGTTCATAGATTGAAGTATAGAACCTACCTGACCAAGAATACCACCTAGGATAGCACATACAGGAGGATGTTCCTTCTTTCCTGCTGCTAGCAGTCGTTCCACAAGAGTCGTAGGAATACGAGACTCATTCAAAGACTGCAGTTAATAATAACATGTAAAAATCGGAAGGAATATGAGCTAAATTAAGACAGAAAAAAACTTCAATACCATTTTATCACACATATCCTTCCTCCGAGCCAAAACTGCATGCATATCAGAAAGTGTTGTTTCGCCAGGGCTGCGCCGTTCAGATAATTCATAATCCTCCAGTACTGCAAAATGATAAATTGTTGTTTCGCCAGGGTTTATGAATCAAAGACATAATTGAACTCAGCACTTTCCAAGTTCCATAATTTGGGGAGTATAAACTAAAACATGGATTTTTCTTTTTCGCAGCGCTGTCTTAAATTTTGTAAACCTCACCTCTCATGGCAAAGTATAATTTTGATGTCTTCTTCGGTAGATTATTCCAAGGTACAGAGATAGCTTCCTGTAAGGACAAATAAATGCACTTATTGTGTTTAATTGAACAAAATTGTAATGCATTTCCCAATTAAAGCATCCAAAATGGTAAGATGCAGATTTCTGGAAACAAATCAGACATGACTCTTCTGATAGCACTATACATTGAGCTATGATGTTTAAACAAATATGCCATTAGGCACTGCCAGTTAATGGATTTGTCATAGACAAGGTGACATTTAGGTAGAGGCAACTTATTGCCCAAAAAAGGTATGTTCAAATTAAAGTATCCACAATAGAATTAAAGGTGAACTGAAAATAGATGAACAGCACTCTTTTTTATTTTTCATCACCGCAACTAAATAAAGTAAATCTAATTGTATTATTACAGAAAATAATGGCACACCATTCACATTCAAATAGAGACGTAATTCAAATTGCTTCATTCTATAGCATAACCTGTATCAGTTGCATCACATCTATTTCACAGCAAATGTTGCAGCCAAAAAAACACTATATTCAGCAGTGAAAAACATGAAGAAGGTATGTTTTAAGTCAAAATAATTCTATCAAGCTTTAAAAGTCACTGTAAACCTAAGTCATCTACCTGGAGACTAGGATATGTCAACTCCTGTTGTTCAGTTGCTCCTCCAGGCTTTTTCTGAAAACACAAAATGAAGACAGCTTCAGGAAGGTACTTTCAGAAGAAAATTTATAATCACAAAAAATAAGAAATAGTAACAGAACATAAAGGGTTCTCAAACAAACATGACTACAAAGGACAAGAAACTCTTTCACCATGTGACTGAATCTAAAGAATTGCATCAAAGGTTGATGTGAGACTGCTACCTTCCCCAACTTGCTAGGGACTAAAAGGCTTTGTTGTTGTTGTTACTTTTGTTTTTCGATGTGAGACTGTTCCATGGTTTAAGCACAACATGCCAGGTTTTTCTGTATCTCTTCCCTGTGGACAGGGGAATGAAATAGCAGTAGGACTTGGAATATGACAATCCATGAGAAGGCACATAACTAAAAGTTGCACCACAAAATCACCAGGATTTCAAGTATTTGCAATGCAACAAGGCAATCAAGGAAAACAGTAATGGTATTCCTCACATTTGTATGACACATTTTTTTCTGTGGAAACACATGGAAGGGAAACAATGATAAGTTTAACTGCATTTATGAACATTTATAGTTTTGAAGAAAATGAACAAATATTACGGGCAGAACATAGCTGAATTGCAAGCGGCTGCACAGGGATATGCTTAGGTCATAAAGGTATACCTGCTCCTAGTTATGAACATTGAAAATACTACTTCAACTGCTATTTGACAGATTTGTAGAACCAGTATTAAACATGTTCCAGTGTGCAGCATACCTGAACATAGCTATGCTTCTGTAAATCAACAAATATCTCGCCACATGAATCCTTGCAATCTATAGTATAAAATGCAATGTGTTTGCTTCTCTTTCGGCAGTTTTCATTAATAAACAACTGAAAAAAAATACAAAAACACCATGAGCATGACAAACTTCCTGTAGAGTCACTGAAGTGACACCATAAAAAGTAGAATTACTATTTCCAGAGAAGAATATCCACCTTTGTTTTAAGAGATACACGGCTAAGTACAACAATGTCAAACTTGTCAAGGAATTCTCCATCAATCAGTGATGGATCACCTGAAGGAAACAACAAATTAGAGATACTTCCAAGCATCAAATCCGTTAAGAATCTTAGCAATATAATAATATGGTAACAGCTTGTACTACTGTACCTATCAGAAAATCTCAAGGAGAATTAAGCTTCTAGAATTCTGAAACAACTACGCAGCTTAGTACTAACAAAACATCATATAGTCACTAAAGATTTTTTTCTTAGAAGAATTTCTTAACCACCATCAGCTCAAAAATACATATTGAATAAAGCATCTCCCCTTAGTATAAGAAAGTAGGATCACAACAATTCAAGAATGGAAAGAAGAGATCCTTCTTAGCTGAGATTGAAACTAGCAAGAAGTTTAGACTCAAACTTACCCTTTTCAACAGAAACTCGAACCATAGGATTGAAATCTATCAGAGACTCGCAGCAAACTTCGGCTCGAGATCTACCACCATATATGCTCTCATCAGGAGGAATTAGGAAATTTGCATTCAGATCATCTTCTGTGACTACATGATCATCCATCAAGGATAAACTTCCAACTCCAGCTAGAACAATATTCTTGCAGAACTACACCGTAGGAAAGAAACCACCACTGTGAGTACATGATATGATGCTTTCATTAAATACCAAACAAAAAGTTCTAAGTGCTCAACGCAGTCCAAACTCACACTTTAAATCAATATATATAAGTTTTGTACGCTGCTGTTATATTGTCATTTATATTTAACACATTCTCTGTGAACACAATGATCTTGCTGTGATGGCTTAAACTTAGTGTCATCTTTTAGCCATAAATAATATCAGAACACGGAGCAACTCCATGTTTAAACCACAAATAAAATAACAGCACAAACTGTTGAAATATATCCATAACTTGACAGTTTAAGGACCCATTTGGATTAGATAGAGATTGTCAAAAGCTGGATTGTGGATTGTAAAATCTGGGGTGCTGTTTGGATACCTGGACTGTGAGGGGGCTCGATTGCTGGTTTTGGATGTCAATAGTCTTTAACACCATCTCCCTCACACCCCTCTGTCCCTATCACTCTGACCCTTTCCTCCTTTCCCCAAATCGGCACCCCTCACAACTCTCCACCCACACAATCGCAAACACCATGGATGACAACTCCAACAGCTCCTGCTCCACCCTGTTTGCCAGTGTACCACCCAGCTCCGGTGCCGAGCACGACCCGAGATTAAGCTTGCAGTGGAAAGGGTTGGGGTGCCAGGCTTCTTGGGCTTGTGGTGGTGGTCGCCCCCACTGCGGAAGCAGGAAACCTTCTGCTAGGGTTGGCCTGGACACGTGGCTGCTTCTTGTCTTCCCCAGTGGAAAGGGATGGGTATTGGGGCAGTGAGAGGGCTCGCAGCAGAGCTAGCGCAAGGTGACAGGAATAAGTCCGTGTGTGGCTGGTCTTTGTGGGACTGCAACACATGGTCCTTGTGTCCTTGTAATAGCATCCTTGACTGCTTTTAGGACAGCAGTTAGCATCTTTAGGACAGCATCTTAGGACAAGCATCTTAGGACAGCATCGGCATCTTAGGACAGCATCTTGACTAGCATCTAGGACAGCATCTTAGACTAGCATCTTAGCAGCATCTTAGCATATGCTTGGCTGGCTAGCAGCCCTATAAATATGTATCCCCAACCCCTCAGGTTGGCATGGCATTGTATGAGTTTGTGTGAGAAATAAACCAGAAAATTGCCCCAACTCCTAGTGTCATCCTCTCTCGATGAGAGTAAGGATTCAGTTACTACCAAGAGTGCGAATCCAGCGACTAACAAGTGGTATCCGAGCCGTACTATCCTGTAGCCTGAGCATCTCCTGCTCTTCTTCTTCCCCGGCCTCGCAGCAGCCCCAACCGCAGCCGGTAGCAGCAGCAGCTCCGGCTGCCCCTGCTCTCCACACAGCAGCCCCCTCGATAGCGCGCCATGTCCGCAGGCCAGTCTCAGGGCTCGGTCGCTTCGAGCACGCGGCGTCGGCAGGAGGCCGACCTCGCCGCGGCAGAGAAGCGCGAGCGAGCGGCAGCAGACGCCGCTGCAGCAGCGGCAAGGGCATCGAGGCTGGCAGCAGCGGAGCTAGTAGCAGCTAGAGCGGAGGTGGAAGCAGCGGCGGCGGCGGATGCAGCGCGTGCAGCAGCAGCGGAGGTCGAGGTTCTACGCGGCAGCAACAGCAGCTCCATCGCTGCTGATGACAGCGCCGACGCGGACCTCGAGCTGCTGGAGAGGGAGGCATCGCGAGGGCGAGCGGCGCAGTGGGCAGTCGTGCACGCTCACGAGCGCGGCGGCAGCCCCGACAGGCGCAGACACGCCGGCGGCGCTCCTGAAGGAGGCGCGCACGGCGGTGGCGCTCCTGGAGGAGGCGCGCATGGCGGCGGCGGACGGTTCGACGGAGAGCGCGGCCTTCACAGGCAGCGCGGCTCTCTCTCCCCGGTTCGGTACCGTGGTCACCACGAGTACCAGGCTGTCGTCAGGGACGTCGGCCCCGGCGGCGGACGAGTCGACGGAGAGCGCGGCCTTCACAGGCAACGCGGCTCTCTCTCCCCGGTTCAGTACCGTGGTCACCACGAGTACCAGGCTGTCGTCAGGGACGTCGGCCCCGGCGGCGGGTGGCCTACCCTCACCAAGACCAACTACGTTGAGTGGGCTGCGGTGATGAGGGTGAAGCTCCAGGTGCGGCATATGTGGGATGCAGTCCGGTACGGCGACGTCGACTACGACCAAGATCGACGGGCGCTGGATGCTCTCATTGCTGCAGTCCCGCCCGAGATGCAGTTTTCGCTTACCAGCAAGCGGACTGCCAAGGAGGCTTGGGACGCCATCGCTGCAGCACGCATCGGCAGCGACCGCGCCCGCAAGTCCACACTGCAGGCACTTCGCAAGGAGTGGGAGAACCTGGCCTTCAAGCCAGGTGAGGACGTTGATGACTTTGCTCTCCGTCTCAACACTCTGTTGCAGAAGTTGGTGCAGTTCGGCGACGACACCTACGGCGAGGAGAGAGCTGTTGAGAAGCTCTTCCGCTGCGTCCCCGAGAAGTACAAGCAGATGGCTCGCTCAATCGAGTCTCTGCTGGACCTCTCCACGATGACGATCGAGGAGGCGTTGGGCCGCCTCAAGGTCGTTGACGGCGATGAGCCACAGCGCCTCTCGGGACCCGTCACCATTGGCGGGAAGCTCCTCCTTACTCGGGAGCAGTGGGCTGCCGGCCAAGGTGACAGGAAGAAGGGGGAGCCTTCTTCCACGACAGGCGGCCGCAAGCGTGACAAGCCGCGCAAAGACGCCCAGGCAGGGGCGCGAGGACGTGCCGAGGGTGATGATCGTGGAGGCGCCCAGGGCGGCGCCGCTGGCAAGCAAAAGCCAGCACGAGGCGACCCTTGCTACAACTGCGGCAAGCTTGGTCATTGGGCCAAGGATTGTCGACAGCCACGACGCGGCCAGGCCCACGTCGCGCAGGCGGAAGAGGAGGAGCAGCCGGCTCTGTTCATTGCTCATGCGAGCATTGAACTACCTCCAGCGGCACCGGCCGCAACGGCTCTCCTCCACCTTGACGAGCCAAAAGCACACGCCCTCCTCGACGACAGCTCCGGCAACGACAAGACCGACGGGTGGTGCCTTGACACCGGCGCCACCCACCACATGACCGGGCGGCGGGAGTTCTTCACCGAGCTCGACCCAAGCGTTCGAGGCACCGTCAAGTTCGGCGACGCCTCCGCTGTGGAGATCAAGGGCGTCGGCTCTGTTGTCTTCGTCGCCAAGACTGGCGAGCACAGGCTGCTCACCGGTGTCTACTACATCCCCGCGTTGAGGAACTCCATCATCAGCTTGGGACAGCTGGATGAGAGCGGATCGCGCGTGGAGATCGAGCACGGGGTGCTGCGCATCTGGGATCATCGACACCGGCTCCTCGTCAAGGTCAACAGGAGCAACCGTCTCTACGTCCTTCACGCACAGGTGGCGCAACCTCTTTGTCTTGCAGCCCGCCGCGACGACGACGCTTGGAGGTGGCACGAGCGCTTTGGGCACCTCAACTTTGAGGCCCTAAGGCAGCTCGGCAGCAAGAAGATGGTGCGGGGCATGCCGCACGTCGACCACGTGGAGCAATTCTGCGACACCTGCGTCCTCACCAAGCTGCGGCGGCTCCCTTTCCCCCGCCAGGCGAGCTTCCGCGCCAAGGAGAAGCTGGAGCTCGTACACGGTGACCTCTGTGGCCCCGTGACACCGGCTACATCTGGAGGCCGGCGCGACTTCCTCCTCGTCGACGACGTGTCCCGCTACATGTGGGCTGTCCTGCTCGACGCCAAGGCAGCCGCAGCGGACGCCATCAAGCACCTTCAAGCTGCTGCGGAGGCGGAGTGCGGCCGCAAGCTTCGGGTCCTACGCACGGACAACGGCGGCGAGTTCACGGCGGCCGAGTTCGCGGCGTACTGCGCCGATGAGGGGATCCACCGCCACTTCTCCGCGTCGTACACTCCGCAGCAGAACGGCGTCGTCGAGCGCCGCAACCAGACGGTGGTGGCCACCGCCCGTGCCCTCCTCAAGCAGAGAGGGATGCCGGCGATCTACTGGGGTGAGGCGGTGATGACTGCCGTCCACTTGCTCAACCGCTCCTCCACCAAGGCCCTCGACGGCAAGACGCCATACGAGGCCTGGCACGGGCGCAAGCCCACGGTGAGCCACCTTCGCGTCTTCGGCTGCCTGGCCTTCGTCAAGGAGCTCAACCACGTCGGCAAGCTCGACGACCGGAGCACGCCAGGGGTCTTCATCGGCTACGCGGAGGGCTCCAAGGCCTACCGCGTCCACTCCGCTGTCCAACGACGAGGATCGCATCGACGCCTACCACGACGGCGAGCCTCTGCGCTACCGTACCGTGGACAACCTCCTCGGCGAGCAGCCGGTCCCTGGACTGGCACAGCATGACTTTGAGGCGGAGCTGCACCTCGCACAGGACGATGGCGAGCCTCGTTCCTTCGCCGAGGCGGAGAGGGACGCGGCATGGCGTGCCGCGATGCAGATGGAGATGGACGCCGTCGAGCGGAACAAGACGTGGGAGCTGGCCGATCTTCCAGCCGGCCACCACGCCATCTCTCTCAAGTGGGTCTTCAAGCTCAAGAAGGATGAGACCGGAGAGGTGATCAAGCACAAGGCGCGTCTGGTGGCGCGCGGCTTCGTCCAGCAAGAAGGAATCGACTTCGACGACGCCTTCGCGCCCGTTGCACGGATGGAGTCCGTGCGACTCCTCCTTGCGCTAGCTGCCCAGGAGGGCTGGCGTGTCCATCACATGGATGTCAAGTCGGCGTTCCTTAACGGCGACTTGAAGGAGGAGGTCTACGTGCATCAGCCGCCGGGATTTGCGATTCCCAGCAAGGAGGGCAAGGTGCTTCGCCTGCGCAAGGCCCTCTATGGCTTGCGGCAGGCACCGAGGGCGTGGAATGCCAAGCTGGATTCCACGCTGAAGGGGATGGGCTTCGAGCAAAGCCCGCACGAGGCGGCCATCTACCGGCGGGGCAACGGAGGAAAGGCCCTGCTGGTAGGTGTCTACGTCGACGACTTGGTGATCACCGGCACCAAGGAGGCGGAGGTGGCGGCTTTCAAGGAAGAGATGAAGGCCACCTTCCAGATGAGTGATCTGGGGTCTCTCTCCTTCTACCTAGGAATCGAGGTGCACCAGGATGACTCCGGGATCACGCTTCGACAGACCGCCTACGCCAAGCGCATCGTTGAGCTAGCTGGGCTCACCGATTGCAACCCAGCCCTCACTCCGATGGAGGAGAGGCTGAAGCTGAGCCGCGACAGCACGACGGAGGAGGTGGACGCTACCCAGTACCGGCGTCTTGTGGGGAGCCTTCGCTACCTCGCCCACACACGGCCGGACTTGGCATTCTCCGTCGGCTACGTTAGTCGGTTCATGCAACGACCGACAACGGAGCACCAGCAGGCTGTGAAGAGGATCATCCGCTACGTTGCGGGGACTCTCGACCACGGTCTCTACTACCCGAGGTGTCCTGGCGCGACACACTTCGTCGAGTACAGCGACAGTGACCATGCGGGCGACATCGACACCAGCAAGAGCACAAGCGGGGTCCTCTTCTTCCTCGGCAAGTGCCTCGTTAGCTGGCAGTCGGTCAAGCAGCAGGTGGTGGCCCTGTCCAGCTGCGAGGCCGAGTACATAGCGGCTTCCACCGCTTCGACTCAGGCCCTCTGGCTCGCTCGACTGCTTGGTGATCTCCTCGGCAGAGACACTGAAGCGGTGGAGCTCAGGGTGGACAGCAAGTCCGCCTTGGCCTTAGCAAAGAACCCCGTCTTCCATGAGCGCAGCAAGCACATCCGCATCAAGTACCACTTCATTCGGAACTGCTTGGACGAGGGGAGCATCAAGGCCGGCTACATCAACACCCAGGATCAGCTGGCAGACCTTCTCACCAAGTCCCTTGGGCGAGTGAAGTTCCAGGAGCTTTGCACCAGGATTGGGATGGTCCGAGTTCCCTAGACGGCGCCACACAAGACTTAGGGGGAGAATGACAGGAATAAGTCCGTGTGTGGCTGGTCTTTGTGGGACTGCAACACATAGTCCTTGTGTCCTTGTAATAGCATCCTTGACTGCTTTTAGAACAGCAGTTAGCATCTTTAGGACAGCATCTTAGGACAAGCATCTTAGGACAGCATCGGCATCTTAGGACAGCATCTTGACTAGCATCTAGGACAGCATCTTAGACTAGCATCTTAGCAGCATCTTAGCATATGCTTGGCTGGCTAGCAGCCCTATAAATATGTATCCCCAACCCCTCAGGTTGGCATGGCATTGTATGAGTTTGTGTGAGAAATAAACCAGAAAATTGCCAACTCCTAGTGTCATCCTCTCTCGATGAGAGTAAGGATTCAGTTACTACCAAGAGTGCGAATCCAGCGACTAACACAAGGCGGCGAGCGCCGCACCACTGAGGACTGTCGTGATGGAAGTTAGGAGGTGAAAGGATGTCAGCACCAGGCTCGCACGATGCAGCGCGTCACAGTCAGTTGCAACCACACTAGAGGAGTTCAATATGAGAGGGCAGTGCTGTGTTTTCAGCATGCACAAGCTGCTAAAAGCTAGGGGAGGCTGCTTGTGGGACTGAAAATCTGAGCTAGAGATTGATAAAAACAGTATCCATAAGCAAACCATCTCTAGCTGATCCAAACAGACCCTAAGTAGCTTCCAGAACTTAGTTCTCAATAAGCATTTAAGTACTTAAGATATTAATATATTATTAATTCTAAAAGAAATATAACAAGGAGGCAATAAAGTATACGTTTCAACTCAAAAAATATATATATGTGGAGAACAGAGATTCTGTAACTGAAATTCTACACAAACTATAAGAATAAACAAAGAGAAATAAAATCAACAGGTGAGACAAACAAAGCTAACCGGTAGTGCCTAATAGATGGAATAACTATCAGTCACCCTGTTCGTTTCACTGGATCAGCAGAATCAGCAGCCATCCAGCAGTGTTTTTCTCTCACAACAAACCAGCGAACAGTACTTTCAGCCACAATAATCCAGCGAAACGAACAGGGTTATCTTTTTTACAGATAAGATCAGAATTCACATGGGAAATGTAATTCTGACAAACAGCACAAACATTGTTACATAATATTAGTCATAAATTTCAAGAACAAATTATAACTAGCTAGTTCAAAGGAATAACTAAACTTGGGGTTGCACTATAAATAGTAGCACAAAAAATTATTATACTACACTAAACTCTAATCGCTACTCACTGGAGTAGCAGAAAACATTAAACACTAGTCGCTACTCGCTAGAGTAGCAGAAACGTACCTCGATGGTGGTTCCGTTCATGCCGCACACAAGCACGTGCGCCTTACTTAGTCTGTTCCAGGAAACACAGATGTAGTAACAGTTAGCTCAGAAAGATGCGATGCATGACGAAAACGACTTGGGAAATAAATTGGGGGAGGTCCAACAATTTCACACCAATATTCAAGCTTTGGATCTATAATCTATAATTTATAATAATCAAAACAAAAAAAATGGTACACTACACATCCGAAATAAATAGAATATAATAAATAAACTACCCAAAAGATGGCAACTTTTAGCGACAATAACCGACGCCGTGCTCCAAATAAAGATGAAGAAAAATAGAGCAAAAATTAGTAAAACCGAAACAAAAGAAGCAGGAGTGGGGGAACAAACAAGAAAGGGCAAAGGCGAGGTAGGTCTCTGGCGGCTGCACACCTCTTCTGGGCATCGACGCCCCAGACGCGGATCTGGCGGTCGTAGAGCGCCGTCTCCTGCGCCGTGAGCTCCCCCTCCGCGCCGCCCGCGCCCGCGCCGCCGCCTTCCATCGCCGCTAGCGCCCGGATCCCTAGCCTGAGATGCCAATCCGGGTTAGCCGCCGAGGAGAGATCGGGGGAAGGGGATAGCGGACGAGGGTTTTGCAAGATGGAAATTTCCCCTCTTGCCCTTTTGACTTCGGAGAGGCGACCAACCCAACGGGTTCTCTCAATTGTCAAAAAAATAAAACCCAACGGGTTCTATGGCCAAGTGTGTCATCGAGCCATCCGTCGTGGACGAAAGGAAGAACGAACGGTCCAGATTTACTCTACGGAAGCTTAGACGGGTTCTTTGAACAACTGCGTCATCGAGCCATCCGTCGTGGAGGAATGGAAAAACGAACGGTCCAGATTTACTCTATAGAAGCTTAGGCGTTTATTAATATAATAAGGTCTTCAAAAATATTTAAGGGTAAAACTAGAAATTTATATCAACAGAGTAATTGGGGTCTTTTCTTTATAATCCTATGTACAAAGTATTTCGAAAGAAGGATTTACCATTCTTACGTGGTATAATTATACTCCGTAGAAGGATTAGCAAATTTTATTGGATTAGTTGTCCCTGTCTAAAAAAAAAAAGTGAAGCCAGAAAAGCCACTTATTACGACTTCGACTTCTAGGCAAAAATGACTTTGGTTTCAATGTTTTCATGTTTGGTTTTGTCTTCAGAAACTATTATTTTTGTGTTATATGTTTGGCAACACTTTTAGTTTAAGTCAACGAAGAAACTCCAACAAAAACTCTAGCAAAGAGAACCTAATTAACAATTGTAATGCAGAATCACAGATGATCGGAGTCTAGTTTTGACTTGGGATTGCCAACAATTACAGTTTTTATGGGAATGTGCTTTTTCAATCTTGCCAAAAATCGTTTATTGTTAGATTGTTTTGGCAACTCCTAGAGATGCTCTTCCACATTACACATCACACATAAGATTCATGAGAAATTCCCATCTTTAAAACATGACGAAATAGATTCTTGGATACAAAATGCCCAAGTCAAAACTAGACTCCGATCAATAAGAAACATATTATAAGAAAAGGATGCTAACTTTGTGACAAAATGCTTGAGTTGGGAATTTTGGGGGAAGAACAAAAATTTGATCGATGCAGGTTGCAGGCGTACCTACGGAAGAAACATATCAAATCGGCCACAAACTTGGGCAGATGATCCATCACGGAAAGACTTTACCGACTGCTGGCACAGAACAGTGTTGTAGTTCGTGTAAGGGTCCCATGGAAACGAGCATCTACGCAGCTCTATTTATGTGTGTTATGTGTGTGTAGTTACACAAGAAACAGATACTAGATAGAAGGAGAAGCATTTTTCATCCGTCCCTTCATTTGCATCGAGTGCTCTCTTGGGATTCTCGAGTGAATGAATAATGAATTGGACTGAATGCTTTGCACTGTGTCTATCCATTTGATGAAAACGGAAAAGGGGTATTTACTGCGTGTTGCACACTCGAGATCTCAAGGGATTCGAAATGTATTCCAGGTGATGCAAGCATGATGCAAGCATTGTCAATAAAAAAGAGCATTCAAGCATTATGATGATGTAATCATACCTTTTTTTATTGCCTCAATCTTAAAGTATATCTGAACTCACGCACTTAACACACATCACACGCACGCAACCTACTCACTCATACCCCTAAGTGCGCAAGCTAGATCTACATCCTATACCTAGGTATGAACCACGGCTGAGAGAGGCAACACAGATTATTTAGAGAACCACCGTTCCCGGTGGGAAAATCCGCGTCGAGCAAGACTCGAACACAGGACCGGCGCCTTCCACAGCCGGAGGCCAACCAACCGAGCTACGGCTTGGTCCCCAATCATACCTTTTTTTTACATCAGATGATGTAATCATACCTTAGCTTATGTTCGTTGTTTTGAGAGAATTTTGCAACGCGATGCAACATAACTGACGCGGTGTGGAAATGTTTGTGGGCTTTAGGCCCATTGTCGGCCTGCTGTTGCTCTAACCGCCAAACAAAGCCTAAATCGAACAATTTTGCTATTCGTATAATAAAAGGAAACCTTTTGCTATATATGCTTATAATAACATTTTGCTATATACTCTTTCGGGTCCCACAAACCAGTTTATATACAATCCGCAGCTAATTAAACATACATATTGTTTTGGTTACTGACATACTCCTACTTATGGAGTTAGAGGTCACGATTCAATTTTATTAATTCCATGCACAACCCAAATTTTTGTGTAGGTAGTTTTTTTCCTTTTTGCAATTATGTAGCGCCCTCCTTGTCCATCTACCTTCCTCCCGATCAATGAATTGATCACGCAGTCTTGATAACCACAGGTGATGAGGATTTTATAGATATATAAAACCACCATTTGGAAGGGCTCTTCTACTGCTTTGGTAGGGATTTTGTAGATATATATAAAGCCTCCATTCGGTAGGGCTCTTCTCTGGGTTTGGCAGAGAAGCCATATCAAACGAACGGTTTAATAGGAATAATGGTTTAGAGTTGTATATTAGTGAAAAAAAGAAGGAATCGAAGCTAAGAGTTCACCGACCATGATATACAGATTTTAAGAGGAGCCCCAAAACAACTCCGGCTCCTCTAAAGGAGCCCTACAAAACAAGCCCTAAGGGTTCACCCACCATGGTATACTGATTTTCGTATCTAGTAGTACTGCCTACCAGTACTTTACATGTTAGAGCAATCGTATATAAGTTGTTTATTATAGGAGAAGCCTCTTAGACCTTTTCAACACTTTGTGGCACTATTTTAGCAGATTTAGTGCATCACCATCATATCTACATTCTCTTTTTTCTAAAAATTTGCTATAGGGAATTGATAAAACAGACCCATAGTGGGTGACTTTGCTCCCTCCATCCACCCTCCAATTCAGATCCAAAGGCTACCGGTAGTTTGAAGCAAAAGGAGCCGTTTTCAACAGCAACCAAGTCCATGTTCCTGCAGATCGTCGATCAAGCAAGCCTGCTGACAAGTTTGAAACTATTGCTACGTTTTTTATGCATATCACAATTCATTTATTGTAACATGATTGCATACCCCTCCAATTGTTTGAGTAGTTTTTATATTACAATAATAATCCTATAATGGAAACGGCATTTTGATGAACTAGTAGTACACGTGCGCGCGTGTTTAGGATTGTCATATGCAATTCTACAATGCATAATTAAAATAAGATATGATATGTGTATTTAATCAATAATAAAGCAATTAAATAAGCTAACATTGAGAGATGTCGGTTGATGCTAATTAGGTCATCACACCAGTAAGGAGCTAGATCACTCAGAACAGAGAAACTAGCCTTGCCGCTTTTGGACCTGGTTAGGCCGTTTTGGGTTGGTAGCACCTAGAAACCTCTTTTCTTGGTTCGAACTCCAAATACGATAATTCAGATATGTCTTTTTGAATGTCTTGGTGCCAGAAACATCTTGATAAGGTCCATTACATTTGCCGATACATTTTCAACAATGTCATAACTTGTAATAAATACATTCACATAGTATGATATGATAACTAATAATTGATTATAATGCATAATCACATGAGTCTATATTATATTTTTGTAATGGCATACAAACTACATATGAAAATTCATAACCATAATCATCAAGAGCCCGTGTTGCGAATTTTCCGGAAGGCATAACTTTCTAGTCCGGACTCCGAATTGGGTGATCCAAAACTTGATTTCGTGTATCTTGACGAGCTCTTTGACATGTTATAGTCAAATTGGGAATTTGATCATGTGTTTTATCATGTCCCAAGTAACCTTGTTTCTACACTCACATAGTCACCAAAACTTGTCAAATTGATTAGAATTAAACCCTATGACTATGGTGGATGCCATTCACATTACCAATTTAAGCATAGTTGATGGTATCAAATAAGGAGTTAGTGACCATCAACAAGGACAAGTGAATTTAAAGGCCTAGCAATGAGAAATAGAAAGTATTGAATCCATCATTCCTTAGTAAAAACCTACATTGCCGGTGGCGACATGGACAGGTAGAGAAGCCATGTGTAGGGTTGGTGAAGTCATGCATCTTTGCTCCTCGTGATGCCATGTGCCGCCATCGCCACCACCACCACAACTGGCATGGGGTGGGATCGATGGGGATGAGTCGATGGATCATAGTCCATGGCCACTTTGTCATGTCCAGTACCTTCTGCATTGCTGGTTGTGAGCATGGATCGAGGGCGACAAGCTCTAGGGGCGCCCGCCTCATCCGCTCATGTCGCTCCCCGTAGGAGCTGATCACCTCATCCACTCGCATCGCCTCCCGTAGGGTTGGCTGCCATGTTCGTGTGTGCCTCCCCTGGTAGCGGTGCAAATTTGCTAGACAACGGCTGCGCACAAATGCGAGGAGGTGGGAGTGGTGTCAGCATGAGTCAAGCACAAGGGAAAGGGATTGCTCTTGGTGCTGGACGGGGCTAGAAACAAGGATAGTGTTGGGCGGTAACAGCACCGCACTCGACGGGGTTAGGGGTGAGGATGGTTCTCATCTGAGCCGTGGAGTCCAAAGAAGCGATTGAGTGGGGGTGGGAAATGGGGGCTTCATTGCGAGGCAAATGGTAACGGCGGACACATGAGCGAAAGGGAGGGGCGTGCAGAGCCATCGGGGTGTCTGATGTCGATGGTGTGTTTGGTGCGTCGGTCCCACCTATCAGCATTGAATTTTAGAAGCACCTAGGAAGGGTTCGATCGGTGGATTTTGTGCTGCCGAGTTGACGAGGATTTTTTAGGCCTTTTAATTGTAGAGATTTTTAAGTTAAACTAACATATGACCTTCCAAAATTTATGTTTCACTTATCTGAACTCGCATTCCATGATCCTTTTATCTAAATGATAATACAATTGTAATCTAATTATAAAAATAACAAGTGCTCTTAATATGCTTCATTACCTTATTGTAACAATTGCCAAGGAAGATGACGGGAGATTACAGTAGAGGTTATCAATCAGAGTTGAATTGTTACACTTGTAGTGGAAGTTGTTTATGTTTTTATTAGCTTTGGTCTTAACTTTTGTTAACAACATATAAACATATGGTTAGCTTTTGATCTATACTAATGTATGGGTCAACTAATACATTATGTATATGAAGTTGGTTTCAAATCATTATGTGTATGAAGTTGGGTTCAAAATTCATTATGTACATGAAGTTGATTTCAAATTTTGACTA
The DNA here is from genome assembly GCA_022457205.1 of Saccharum spontaneum. Lineage (NCBI taxonomy): Eukaryota > Viridiplantae > Streptophyta > Magnoliopsida > Poales > Poaceae > Saccharum > Saccharum spontaneum. The sequence goes on along the minus strand of CM039596.1, from coordinate 41,077,706 downwards.
CTGTTTGAATGAGCGTAGACAATTCATACTTGGGCCAAAATAAAATATCGTGTAGAATGAGCCATAATAATCTCTCAATGCAACCAGTTCTCTAGGAAATGGGTTTAACAAAAAAAAAAGCTGGACTCAAAATGGACTTGGCCCAAACCAAACTTATGTCTCAAAATGGTCTAAGACCAAATAACTAATGATGATAAAATTAATTACGAAGTTTTGCCATATCACATGTCATGTCATTAAGCCACATCATTAGCTATGTGACAACAACTTAGGCAAACAGGTAAAGACTTTTTTCCTTTGTTTAAACATATGACAATTTTGTGCATCATAAGTATTTTGACCATCGTTGGTCCTGAGTCTATGCATTTGTATACATATAAAAATATGGAATATAGTACTCCTAGGTTGTTCCCTCTTCCATTTAGCTGTGGTCCCCTCTTATAATTTTATACGGATGGGACAACCCTAATCCTATACTCTTATAAAGCTAAACCACACTAGAGATTTCTCTCAACATGTAAGCTATCCACATCAACAATTCACTAGAACTTGCAATTATATCCAACTAGCACATGTAATTATGATAGTTATCTCTTCATCCACTAACATGCATTTAGCTGTCTACATCGATGTGTCAAACCATTCACCAAAATTAATTTAAGATAGTTTCATTCATATAACTATAAATATAAATAATCTAATTTCTTTTTAAATTGTCTGGAATCCTCGCAGCAACGCGCAGGGTATTCTCCTAGTTAAATATTGAAAGCTCTATGTTTGGTGTTGGTAATTAGTGACAATGCCTAAGTACTAATCCTATGCCTAAGTTGTATGTAGCATATGAGGATTAGTACATTCCAAGGTTGGTGGCAAGATGGACATGGTGATCATGATGGCCACACTTGGATTTGGACGCAACCCTATGTGATCAAGGCAAAGGTATATGCTTAAGGGTTGTGTTTTAGTAACCAAGACACCTAGTGGGTGCGGTTACATTATAGGATAGATAGCCGTACTATAAAGAGGGAATGACACGGCAATTGAACTCCTAAGTGCCTCTAGGTGTGCATTTCATAATCATATGCATTTGGATAGAACTAATAACGCCTCGAAAAATGATTGTGAAAATGCTAACACACTCGCACATGATGTGATCACTTGGTGGTGTTAGCACATTTGCGATGATGTTGGAGTTTAAGCGGTAGAGAGGGTTTGGGGTCCTCTCTCCAAACGTTTTTGAGGAGTTGAAACGACTATTTTCCACTACGCCGGAAGTCGGAGAAGAAACGGAGGCGAACGAAGGTCACAAAGGTGACCGGACGCTGGACCAGACACTGTCTCTGTTTGACCGGACACGTCCGGTCAGTGTTCAGCGTCTGCGCGTGTTTCAGCTTTTTGATCGGACGCGCAGCGTGTAACACCCCGGGTGTTTATCACCAATTAAGTAGAGGGTTTAAGCTCAAACATGATAGATTAGTGGAGGTGACGATGTCAAGGTCAAACCTATGAAAATAAGCCCTGACCTAAACTTGGATATTGCACCCTTGCTTACATATAGGCTCAATTAAAAGATATATGCTTGGGTGTTGCTATCAAAGTATCTTCACATGTCTCACCCCAATAACTATCTATATTGATCCCTGGAAAAGTTTCATGAAGTTTGCAAAAAGTCACATGAAATGATAAGTTCCATTCCTATTGGAATTTGCCCCATTAAGCTAATGGAACTATAGATCATCAACCAAACCATGCAAACTTGCTCAAATTATTCTAGATGAACTCTACAACAAAAGTCATGAAGGGTTCATGTTGAGCAAATGTCAAGAAAATGCCCCGATTAGCCTAAAACCCTAGTTTAGGCCCTACCGAGTTGATACTTTGACCAAAATGAAAGTTTGACTTCTGTACTAGTTATGAGGTTTGACCTTAAACAAAAGTTGTAGTCCATCTTATGTGGAGCAAACTTTGTTTAATGGTCAAGAGCTAGTTTAGCTTCTAACCTAGTCAAATAGAGCTCCCAAGATTCAATAAGGTGCTGATTTGGAGCCCCAAGAAATTGGCTAAGTCAAAACTGTGTTTCAGTTTCAAGTACCCTAGTTGGGAGTCTTGTATCTTCCTAACCAAGCAGAACCAGTCCATGACCCTATAATAAAAGATGTAGTTTAGTTCATGTGCTGCAACCTTTGTTTAAGGACCTAGGTCTAAATCTATTTTTAAGTTTGTCAAACAGAGGCTTGAAGTTTGAATGTTCTACAGTTTTCAGACTTGAAAATATTCTAAGTCTAGAATCCATAGGCATCGACGATGACATTCCGCGTTCTCCAAAATTTTGTGAGAAACATGTTTGGGTCCCAAAATAAAAGATGGAGTTTACATCTTGGTGAAGAGCATGTAAAAAGTTGAAATCAGTTTGATCTTGGTTTGCCCATCAAATTTGGATTCTTGGTGATCGCTGTCAATGTGCTGACACTCTCCAATTAAGGCCTAATTATCCACTAATCCGACAGTCTAATAGCCAAACATCCTTAGTAGATCTTGGAGAAGAATCTGCGGGCAACAACTTTGCTTCTTGCTGCATGGCCCAAATCCGAGCGGAAATAGCCCATAAACATGTTCCAACCCGGCCACTTCGTGACCCACGAGCTGCTCGGGAAAATGCTTGTGCAGCAACGCGTGCCAGAGCGCGTGGCAGCCATGCCTAGCTCGCGCTACCTCCTCTTGCCGCGTGCTCCTCCGCGTGTCCACGCCTCTGAGCCAAAGAGGAGAAGCACCAGAGTGCCCTCCCCATCCCTCTCCACTCGCTCGGCCTTCTCGCTCGCTCAGCTCACCGCGGGAGAGCGCCACCGCCATTGCCGAGCCGCTCGAGCTCATGGAAGCTGCATTCTTCGCTACTTTGCGCCTCTTCATCCCTAGCCATCAGCTCCAGCGGCCTCACCGTCTCACGACGCCCCTGACACGCCCCTCCCTGGCCTCGCCTCACCGCCGTAGCGTGCGGCCACCGGTGCCGTGGCCGTCGCGGACGCCGGTGTGTGTGGCTAGGAGGCCTTGAGCCATCACCGCCCGAGCTGCAGCCACCATTGAGTTCCCGCGGGTCCCTTGGTACTTCCCCGCTGCACCACTATCACCGACGAGCCTCCTCGCCGTCCATAGTCCACCGCTGTCGGAGCACCGGCCGCCGGCGCCGCCCGCCTCCATGGCTAGCTAGTCGGGGGTCACCTCAAGCCGAGCTGAGCGGTCCCTTGGGTGCGCGCAGGCTAGGGCATCCCAGCACCGCCGCTCGCCGCCGGCGCCGCCTCTGTTGCCGGCCGAACCGGCCTCCTCCCATTCAGCTTCACGGTTGTTCAGTAATGCGAACCGGAGGAAGAAGAACGCAGTGGGAGTATGACATGTGGGTCCCGCCCGATTTCATTTGGTGCCCGAATTTACAGATTTTTCTTTTATCTTGTAAAAATCTCATATTTGGTAGCTCCAAAAATTGTGCAATTTGTTTTGTTGGAATCCTTGTGAAGTGCTCTGCATGTTAGGGGTAATCAGTTGTGTCATGCATGCATGTGTTTGTGCTGTAGAAATTTATTAGTGAAAAGTGGTTTTGGAAATGGATTAACTTGCTTTCATCAATATCTGGAGTTTTAGAAGTCCAAAATTAGTGATTTCAATTTTGTTGGTCTTCTACTAATATGCACTGTCTAAGAAAAATATAAAACTTATAGGTTGTTTCTGGGTTTCAGGATGTTTTACCTAGATCTTGTTAAATGGAAAATAAATGCTTGTTTTCCTTGTTATTTTTATATCTTGAGTTGTGATGCTCCAATTGATGTGAAATTTTTATGGTAGGATTGTCATGCAATGGATGTACTGTGGTATAAATTTCATGGTCGTTGCTTACTGTATGCTCAAGTTATTGATTTAACTTGTTTATAGCTTGATAAATATCTTATAAATAATATATAAATGATAAAATAGAAAATGTTGTTCCATTACCTTAGTATGATGTTTCTCTATCATATTGATTCATAATATGGCCTTGTGTTCACAGAAAATATTGAGTTCGCTGATGATGGGATGAAGTCAAGGGCGACTCCAATTCTATAAGGAGGGGATGATGAGGCCATCGCCAAGATGGAGTCGAGGACGACTCCAATTCAAGAAGGGGAGGAATTGATGAGATACAGGCCCGATCTTCCGAGAGGTAACCGGTAAGTTCAATTTATGTAGATCTCGACGTTGGCGATCCGGCTTCAAATCAGACACGATTCGAACCCTGCAACCGTTACACCACTGCTCCGTTGGTTATCAACCAAGCACAACTTGATTGACCTCACCAAGAAGGCTTTTCCTGCAAGCGAATCGAAGAACACAAGCAAGAAGGTAAAAACACGCAATCTGAAATTGCAAATATGAATGATGCGAATATCAATATAGGGTTCAAGAACTCGGTTCCAAAGGACTAATCGACACAGTGGAGGAGATCAAGAACAGGGGCCCTGAATCACTGTAAAAGGATTTGTCACCACAGTTACAATGAACGATTCAGTTTCTCGATGGAAAACTAAACTCTAAACAAAACCCAATTGTCTAGCAGTGGCGGTGGCTATGTTTACAGTCTAAGATTCGACCTAGGGTTGAGGACGGCCAGAGGTTGGGCGTCCACAACTTGGGTTTAAGGCCCGACACGATACATGGCCAAGTTGGCCCAAATAGGTGACGCAACACCTTGCCGTGGTCATACAGAATGATCCACGGATCTTCTGGAGCTTGGACCAGATTCAAAACGACGGCGTCGTCATCCCCTTTCCAACGCATCCAAGAACGCCCCGTTTCGATGTCGTATGAGAGAGTTATGACCAAAACAGTGACGACGTGTCTGCTGAATCCGAGGGTGACGTGGCAGCTGAGTTGGGGACGAATTGCAACTTAGAGAAGACCATAGCGTCGGTGTGTCCAGCGTGGCAATGTCCTCATCACATGTACAAATGGTTTCAAATTTGGACAGTAGACTTTTGGGAGCATGTGTAGGCCACTGTAATTTTGGTAGAATTTATTGTGCACCTTGGATATGTGTTCATAATTCCACCTAATTATCTAAATAAATTAAGAAAATGCATTAAAAGAATTTATTTAGGAATGGACACTAGGTTTTCTGGTGTTCATTAGTCATGTGTGACATGTTGGTAAAGTTAGTTTTGTCCAAGTACAGTATATGTTTGCAACATAAGTTAATAATTATTTCTTGCAAATGAGGTTTCTGGACAGATCTGGAAACTTAGCAAAGTCCTTCATGATAATGTGCTTTGTTGTAAAACTTGTTTATACAAAAGTTGTAGATAATTTATGTATCTAGCCTCTGTTAAAATTTGGTGGCATTTGGCCATATGGTTTAGAAACTACAGCTGTTCTAAGTTGGGTTCAGATTTATATTGCTCTCTGTCCTTCCAGGACATATTCTGTATCTTCCGTATTTCGACCTGGAAAATGTTAGAATCAAGTTTAGATGTTTATAAATGAATTGTGGACAATTTCATAAGCTTTCTAGGATGTCTTCTTGCAAGTCATTTGGATTTGTAGAACTTCAGATATGATTGATTTACTCAGCTACTGCATGTATGTCCAGAATTGTTGAAAATACATGATTGCTTGGTTACTTTGCTTGTGTATTGCTAAGTGTGATTCATGTCTTTGGTGATTAAGCTAGTACACCTGAGACTTTGTAAATCTTATGTCATGCTTGGTATTGCTTTCTTTGCTATTTTAGCATGTTTGTTTGTGTAAGGTTATTTAAGTAATATGATGTGCTTACGTGACTTTACTATAACCTTATACTTGCCTTGATTAACGTGTGATGCATCATCTATTGCATTTCCTTGTATTCATGTACTTGCATCTTGCATTTCATTTAGGTACACTAGCTAAAACGCGTGAAAGATGTGGTGTTGGAGCCAAACCCAAAGACGGTGTTTGGTGGAACTATCCCGAAGATGGAAGTACTCAGCGAGTTTCATCTGACCAACACTAACTTGAGTCGGATCCCAGGCAAGCCCCGGAGCATTATAAGCCTCCTATCTTCAAAGCAATTAATTCTATATATGTTATAAGTATTGTTGCATTAGGTGATAGGAGTTGGTTGAAAACTCTTGCTGCATTATATCATTCCTTGTCCAGATACATGAATCCTTGAATCCTATATAGACTAGGATCGAGTAGGTGCTTAGCCCTGCTTTAAGCGGTAGAAGTCAGGTGATTTCCTATCACCTGCGAGATGTAGAGATATTCATATGTGGCACGGTTGGCTATATTTGCTATCGTGGAATGGAACCATGTGTTAATAAAATGAAATGAGACCAGGCGGGATGACGATAGTGAAGCAACAAGGCATGGAGGTCTTGGGTGTGGATCTATCCCCGTCTGAGTCGTTTAAGGACCGATTCGCTGTACGTCCTTGAGTCATGTTAAACGCAGTCTAACACTTAGTTGGCCGGATAAGTCATTCCGACCGCGAAGTCGAGTAATATGGTTCAGGCCGGGAATCGAATGGTAGGTTGCATCTTGGAGGAGAGAAAGGATGTGCTTGGGGACATTGGCGTGAGACCAAGGGGGGTTAGAGTCCCTATCACCTGGCAGAGTGTCGCCCTTGGGGACGCGACATCATTCGGACCCGCGATTCTTGAACTGTACGAAAGGTGACCTGAGCAGCCCTCGCCAGGCGTGACTCGGTGAGTCTTAGAAATACCCCTTTAGCTGGATAGGAATTCGATTCGAATCGCCGTCGCTCCCGGTTAGTGAGCACTTGACTTGAGCAGCGGCAACATAGATTCCATTAAATTGAACGGATGGTTAATTGGATAACGATGGAAAGATTGCCTCAATTTATACCTTCTATGGTTAATATTGTTTGCTCCTAATAAAGTGAGTGCTCTAGTACAGGTTTTAATATAGATGACAGGTTAATGATAATTAACTTGATGCTTAAGCATTAATGATTACTTATCCATATTAAGCTTTTATGCAAAATGTGTCAAGCTCGCCCACTTTATATCAGCCTTGCATAATTCTTGGTGTCACTTTATTTCTGGTTTTTGGCGGGTAAGTCTAGTTGAGTACATTGTCGTACTCAGGGTTTTATCCCCACTTGTTGCAGGTTGTGTTGTGTCTTGGCGACTGCAAGAGTTGGTTGACTCCTGCTGTAGAGGCGGAGTGTGATCACGGGCATGATCCTTCTGAGTTATCTTCTCTCTAATGCTTTTGTAGGAAGTCGACTTTAGTACTGGCATGTATTTTAAATAATGGTGTTGTTAGTTTCAAATTACTTTGCTTCCGCTACTTTTGAACTTAAGTTGTAATAACTATGTTGAACTCCGATGTATATTGAATTACTTGTGAAATGGTTGTAACATGTGACTTGTTATGTTGAATCACTATGATCTTGGCTTGTATGTTGGTTGGTTTGAAATCCCTCGTGATTTCACTGGACTACCAGAGTTATATGGGCTCAAGTGCGAGAATTTGATCACTTCGGTGATTGTTTTTGTACTTGTGCTCTTATAATTTGGACGGTTCCGTTACAGCTGGTATCAGAGCAAGATTCAACATTAAACTTGTCGTATGTGTATTTAAAACAAATGTTTTGTTTTATAAAATCAGTTTTATCAACTTATAGCTATATATAGATTTGTGAAAACTGAATTCTAAATCTAAGTATGCCAGTGGTCAATTTCCTTATGCCCATATAAGGATTATTAGGTGGCTTATATAAGTACTAACTTGGGGATTTTTATTTATGCATCTACGCCCAGGCCAAGGTATGTATGTGTGATGACTCTCCCACACTATGCTATCCGGTGTGTCAGATTAGAGGTAGCCTTCATATATGAAATAGCCATATATGTTGCTAGTTTACTTTTATGCAACGTCGCACCTACGCTCAGGTAAGTGTGAGTTGTGAGAGCATGACCGTCCAACCGTCGGTCTAGGGGAGGGCTAGTTTTGGTTACTGGATTATTTACATGTTACACACATGTATACATGAAGGTACTTAATTGTGGAAGATTGATGATTCGAGTAGTTTTGGTGCTACATGTATATATACGGGGGTATATGTATATGGGAGTACTTAGAATTTTACTTCTCTGCTTTCATTGTTTGCTATATTGGGAAAATGTTGGGCTGCAATGAAATTTTTCTGCAGGTACGCTAACCACGAATGCGTAAGTCGAATGTAGCTGTCAACTAGCTATATATCGAGAGAGTGCAAGTTATTCCACCGACATAGAACGTGATCGCCACCTTAGGTTGGCAATCTTGTGAGGATGAATAGGACGAAGCATGCATCTTCATGATTGTTGTTTTATGCATAGCTATGCTCCTCTCACCTTGTCCAAATGATAAGTAACTTGTGATCAAATGCTTTAGACCTCCCTTAAGTAATTATGGATTCTCATGAATGAATTAAATTGGTTGGTCTAAGGTAACAAAAATTAGATCTACTAAAATAACATGTTTGTGTGCTCTCTTGTTAAGTAGAACAAAGGCAAACTTTGTTTTGCTTGTTGGACATTGGCTGCTAGAACGATTCTGTTGTAGTGATGTTTTTGTGGTCATATTGGTGTTTTCTATAGTTATAGAGAATACCAAAGTTGTAGCTAACTTACTTATCTAGCTTATCCTAAAAATTCATAACCCTAGGTCTTAAAGTTTGAGAGTTATGAAATTTAGAAGTTTACTGTTAGGTTTTTCTTATGCTCTGAATAGATCTGAATGTTTGGTTTATTTGACCTATGTGCATAGGGAATCATGTCTTGGAGATAATAGAAGAAGTATAGTACTTTTTCTAAGATTTCCAAAATGTCCTATAGCACTAATTGTGGTGGTCTAAATCTCTAATTATGAGCATGCAAAGTGGAATGACAAAATCTATCCAAATCTGGGAAGAGATGTCTTCTTTATCTTGTTTGGCCTTGTTAGCTAAAGAATCATCTTCATATGATAATAAGAAAGTTATAGACAACTTAATAAGTTTTACATAAAGTGAAGGCTCAGCCTTGTTGTGTCCCTAGAACTCCAGTTGTGCATTTTTGAAGTTCTTGTCAGTTTTCTGTCCATATTGATAGAGATCTGAAACATTAGCAATTTTGGTCATGTTAATCTATGAATTTGCTTTTGGTATGAATAACTAAAGTTTAGTCATCTTCCTAAGCTTTCTAGAAAGTCTAGGATCACCTTTGTGGGATGTCTATAACCTCAGTTATGGTTGAAGCAAGTAACTACTGCGTTGCTGTCCAGATTCTGTGCACATGCTAAGTTAGCCACCTTAGCTAGCGTTTATTTTGAGCTAAACTTGTAGTTAATTCATGCTTGAGATAAGGGCCTATTTTAGGAGAGCCTTGTGCTTTGTATTGGTTGCTTAAGCCCATTGTTTGAATTTTCTCCAATGTCTGCTTGACTGTAATGTTGTATGTACGCTTGTTATCTTGGTAGTGCCCTAGCTGTCACCTCGTTTGTCCTCGGTGAGCATACGAGGGTCGCATAGCTTTATCCCAGAACAACGTTCACATTACGTAATTGTACAGTTGTTGTCTTCAATTAGGTTCTCTCTCTTAGGAGCCTGAGCCTGTAGACTTGGTGGTTATCCCTTGAATATTTGTATCCATACCGTTGCTTGACCGAAAGCCCAAAGTCTTGTTCTCCTATATGTTTGTCTAAGCTGTGGATGTTTTCCAACCCTTTTTGTGAAGACGCTTATCGATTGACCAACCAAGTTAACTTTTATCAACGCTAGCCTTTGACCATGGTTCGTACGTTACCAGTTGTGGAGACCGTACCCAAATCCATGTTGGACCTTCTGGTTACCTCTCCCAAAGGTTAGCTAGTATGACGCAATGTATCTCTGCTATGGCCTCTAAATCGTGTGATTGCAAATCCGTGCATCTACCTTATCAACTCAATCTATGACTACGTGTCGGTTTTCGCCCTTAAAATTTGCTTAATCCGTCCCCAACCTTCTCAAGTCTCGAGATGTTTATCAGTCTTGATCTCATATTGTTGCCCAACATGAATGAATCTCCTGTTAATCTTTTATCTAGTACTCCCCTCGATGGACGCAAGTCATACGTAGAATTTAAGCAAGAGTCTCTTGCTCAGTTATCCTTGGCAATTGTGCGATGTTCTCTTGTGCTATATTTTGATCTTCGGATCATTTTTGTGTTGATTTTAAACCTTGTGACTACCTTTGCTTGCTATCCCTCCTTGTATGGCGCTTGCTCTTACAGCCCATTGGTGCCACTTGAAATTTCACTTTCGTTGTGCGTTTAGTAATGGTGTTATGAGTAGCCGCTGATGGTGCCATGACGAAACCAAGGGCCTCCTGTGGCTGCAGACACATGGCTGGCTGCTTGGCACGCGCTGGTATCACGGTTTCTAGTCATGATCCATTATGAAACGACAGTCGATGTGTTATTTTCTCGTGTTCCTTTTCTTGATTATCTCTCCAAATCGTATCGTAAGATCCATATCTTAGACCGAAAGTAGTGGAACTTCCTTCTAAAGTTGCTAAGAGGAAAATCTTTGAAGAATAGGTCACCGACATAAACATTAACAGACTGCAATAGGTAGTAGACAAGTGACTCTACGTAGTTATCCCAGTATTGACGAACGTCATCTAGTAAGCAAGTATCTCATATCTATTGGATAAAAAGGACACACAACCCTTAATGTTGGACAAGTTATCTGTGGGATGAGAATCGATTGTCGCATTGTGCATATGATCGGAGCTATCCAAGTCACAATCTTGGGTGCATAATGACCATACAATCGAAATCAACCATCCCTAGAATAACTTCGTATTTGCTAACTTCAATGGCAACCATCTGTTCTGCATCAACCACAGTTGTTGTGGTCAAGAGTGAAGATTTGGAACTTTTAGTGTTGAGAGACAACTGATTAGTTACCAATAGGAAGGTTAATCTCTAGCTAGGTAATGACACTTTGGTAGCTACGAAGGCTATGTCTTACAGAGCAATAACCAACAAGAGGTTAATCAACTAGCCAACAACTTGAGTGATATTCTATCTTTTAGAGCCATTGTGATCAAGTCAATTCCGTCTTGGACAATCACACAGAGAGTGCAAGGTGTTCAATCAGCTGCGGTGAAGAATTAGAGAAATGCATGCCCTAGTTTCAATCAACATCCTTGTGCCCTTAGGTGCCACAAACGGTTTGTTCATAACTTTATTGGACAAAGTGTTGAAAGTGTTGAGGAATATTCAAAAGCAATTTGAGAAGTGTCAAACAATAGATTTCCTATCTTAGAGCTGTTGTTTGATCCCAAAGAGGAAGCCTCAGGTGAAAGTTGGCCTGACAAAGTTGTTATGCTGCAAGTCAACTCAACTTACAGTACAACAAAGTCATCAAGGAAAATTTTACTCAATCGCTTGGTGGTAGACTACTCCCTGCGGTTTAGTAAATATTTACAACTTTTGTTGTCCTTAAGGCCTCACTACATTTTGCTTTGGTAATGATTTTCCAAATGATGGCATACTTTGGTACCTTATAAATGTTTTTACCCAAGAGGTTGTATCTGATTCAACCCAGATAACTGTTGTCTTTGGATAAAAGAATCTTTTAGATAGCTATTGACAGAAATATGGAGCCGACAGAGTCAGCTATCACATTCACTGACCCCTCGACAAACTCAGATAATATAGTGTTGTCATCAAAGAAAGAGAACTGCACACATGGAACCTCAAGTAGTTTTCCATTAGTTGGCGTCTAAATGAAGGAACATTTACGACCAACATAGACCATGTCTATTGGTTAGTCAGTATCCTATAGCCTCAGAGTATATTTGTCGTCTATGATCTCACCCTTTTGGAAGGTTGTGCTCAAGCCATGTTGGTAGAGAACTGCTTTTCAAACTTTGTGAACATAGGATCATTTCAATGAGTACTGAAGATTTTGGTCTCATGTAAAGTTCATACGGACTATGCTGTGTTCACTAAGGAATCGAATACTTGTTAGTGGTTCGCTCATGGACCAAACGATCTCCGTACCATGAGAATACAGTACTGTGTTATAGGGGATTCCTCCCAAAGTAACAATGCTTCATGGAAGTCAATGAAGGAAATTCTTCAGACAAATTTTACCATGAAGAGTAAGTATCAGAAAGTGCCTTTGGTCAAATTGATCACCGATGTTGAAGCTTTTAGCTGAATGCTATAGTAGATATTGGGAACTAGATAACATGTCTCTCTTCCTTAAAAGGTCTTCCATTCCGAATCTCGGGACGCGATTCTTTTAAGGGGGGAGGGCTGTAACACTCCGGGTGTTTATCACCAATTAAGTAGTGGGTTTAAGCTCAAACATGATAGATTAGTGGAGGTGACGATGTCAAGGTCAAACCTATGAAAATAAGCCCTGACCTAAACTTGGATATTGCACCCTTGCTTACATATAGGCTCAATTAAAAGATATATGCTTGGGTGTTGCTATCAAAGTATCTTCACATGTCTCACCTCAATAACTATCTATATTGATCCCTGGAAAAGTTTCATGAAGTTTGGAATCAAAAAGTCACATGAAATGATAAGTTCCATTCCTATTGGAATTTGCCCCATTATGCTAATGGAACTATAGATCATCAACCAAACCATGCAAACTTGCCCAAATGACTCTAGATGAACTCTACAACAAAAGTCATGAAGGGTTCATGTTGAGCAAATGTCAAGAAAATGCCCCGATTAGCCTAAAACCCTAGTTTAGGCCCTACCGAGTTGATACTTTGACCAAAATGAAAGTTTGACTTCTGTACTAGTTATGAGGTTTGACCTTAAACAAAAGTTGTAGTCCATCTTATGTGGAGCAAACTTTGTTTAATGGTCAAGAGCTATTTTAGCTTCTAACCTAGTCAAATAGAGCTCCCAAGATTCAATAAGGTGCTGATTTGGAGCCCCAAGAAATTGGCTAAGTCAAAACTGTGTTTCAGTTTCAAGTACCCTAGTTGGGAGTCTTGTATCTTCCTAACCAAGCAGAACCAGTCCATGACCCTTTAATAAAAGATGTAGTTTAGTTCATGTGCTGCAACCTTTGTTTAAGGACCTAGGTCTAAATCTATTTCTAAGTTTGTCAAACAGAGGCTTGAAGTTTGAATGTTCTACAGTTTTCAGACTTGAAAATATTCTAAGTCTAGAATCCATAGGCATCGACGATGACATTCCGCGTTCTCCAAAATTTTGTGAGAAACATGTTTGGGTCCCAAAATAAAAGATGGAGTTTACATCTTGGTGAAGAGCATGTAAAAAGTTGAAATCAGTTTGATCTTGGTTTGCCCATCAAATTTGGATTCTTGGTGATCGCTGTCAATGTGCTGACACTCTCCAATTAAGGCCTAATTATCCACTAATCCGATAGTCTAATAGCCAAACATCCTTAATAGATCTTGGCGAAGAACCTACGGGCAACAACTTTGCTTCTTGCTGCATGGCCCAAATCCGAGCGGAAATAGCCCATAAACATGTTCCAACCCGGCCACTTCGTGACCCACGAGCTGCTCGGGAAAATGCTTGTGCGGGCAACGCGTGCCAGAGCGCGTGGCAGCCATGCCTAGCTCGCGCTTCCTCCTCTTGCCGCGTGCTCCTCCGCGTGTCCGCGCCTCTGAGCCAAAGAGGAGAAGCACCAGAGTGCCCTCCCCATCCCTCTCCACTCGCTTGGCCTTCTCGCTCGCTCAGCTCACCGCGGGAGAGCGCCACCGCCATTGTCGAGCCGCTCGAGCTCATGGAAGCTGCATTCTTCACTACTTTGCGCCTCTTCATCCCTAGCCATCAGCTCCAGTGGCCTCACCGTCTCACGACGCCCCTGACACGCCCCTCCCTGGCCTCGCCTCACCGTCGTAGCGTGCGGCCACCGGTGCCGTGGCCGTCGCGGACGCCGGTGTGTGTGGCCAGGAGGCCTTGAGCCATCACCGCCCGAGCTGCAGCCACCATTGAGTTCCCGCGGGTCCCTTGGTACTTCCCCGCTGCACCACTATCACCGACGAGCCTCCCCGCCGTCCACAGTCCGCCGTTGTCGGAGCACCGGCCGCCGGCGCCGCCCGCCTCCATGGCTAGGTAGTCGGGGGTCACCTCAAGCCGAGCTGAGCGGTCCCTTGGGTGCGCGCAGGCCAGGGCATCCCAGCACCGCCGCTCGCCGCCGGCGCCGCCTCTGTTGCCGGCCGAACCGGCCTCCTCCCATTCAGCTTCACGGTTGTTCAGTAATGCGAACTGGAGGAAGAAGGCAGTGGGAGTATGACATGTGGGTCCCGCCCGATTTCATTTGGTGCCCGAATTTACAGATTTTTCTTTTATCTTGTAAAATCTATATCTCATATTTGGTAGCTCCAAAAATTGTGCAATTTGTTTTGTTGGAATCCTTGTGAAGTGCTCTGCATGTTAGGGTAATCAGTTGTGCCATGCATGCATGTGTTTGTGCTGTAGAAATTCATTAGTGAAAAGTGGTTTTGGAAATGGATTAACTTGCTTTCATCAATATCTAGAGTTTAGAAGTCCAAAATTAGTGATTTAAATTTCGTTGGTCTTCTAGTAATATGCATTGTCTAAGAAAAATATAAAACTTATAGGTTGTTTCTGGGTTTCAGGATGTTTTACCTAGATCTTGTTAAATGGAAAATAAATGCTTGTTTTCCTTGTTATTTTTATATCTTGAGTTGTGATGCTCCAATTGATGTGAAAATTTTATGGTAGGATTGTCATGCAGTAGATGTACTGTGGTATAAATTTCATGGTCATTGCTTACTGTATGCTCAAGTTATTGATTTAACTTGTTTATAGCTTGATAAATAGCTTATAAATAATATATAAATGATAAAATAGAAAATGTTGTTCCATTACCTTAGTATGATGTTTCTCTATCATATTGATTCATAATATGGCCTTGTGTTCACAGAAAATATTGAGTGTTAAGTTTAACTTGCTCTCACATGATTATTGCAATAGCAATTTATCGTTTTCATAGAGGTTGATATACATGTCCAAATGGTTTCAAATTTGGACAGTAGACTTTTGGGAGCATGTGTAGGCCACTGTAATTTTGGTAGAATTTATTGTGCACCTTGGATATGTGTTCATAATTCCACCTAATTATCTAAATAAATTAAGAAAATACATTAAAAGAATTTATTTAGGAATGGACACTAGGTTTTCTGGTGTTCATTAGTCATGGGTGACATGTTGGTAAAGTTAGTTTTGTCCAAGTATATGTTTGCAACATATGTTAATAATTATTTCTTGCAAATGAGGTTTCTGGACAGATCTGGAAACTTAGCAAAGTCCTTCATGATAATATGCTTTGTTGTAAAACTTATTTATACAAAAGTTGTAGATAATTTATGTATCTAGCCTCTGTTAAAATTTGGTGGCATTTGGCCATATGGTTTAGAAACTACAGCTGTTCTAAGTTGGGTTCAGATTTATATTGCTCTCTGTCCTTCCGGGACATATTCTGTACCTTCCGTATTTCGACCTGGTAAATGTTAGAATCAGGTTTAGATGTTTATAAATGAAATGTGGACAATTTCATAAGCTTTCTATGATGTCCTCTTGCAAGTCATTTTGATTTGTAGAACTTCAGATATGATTGATTTACTCAGCTACTGCATGTATGTCCAGAATTGTTGAAAATACATGATTGCTTGGTTACTTTGCTTGCGTATTACTAAGTGTGATTCATGTCTTTGGTGATTAAGCTAGTACACCTGAGACTTTATAAATCTTATGTCATGCTTGGTATTGCTTTCTTTTCTATTTTAGCATGTTTGTTTGTGTAAGGTTACTTAAGTAATGTGATGTGCTTACGTGACTTTACTATAACCTTATACTTGCCTTGATTAACGTGTGATGCATCATCTATTGCATTTCCTTGTATTCTTATACTTGCATCTTGTATTTCATTTATGTACGCTAGCTAAAACACGTGAAAGATGTGGTGTTGGAGCCAAACCCGAAGACGGTGTTTGGTGGAACTATCCCGAAGATGGAAGTACTCAGCGAGTTTCATCTGACCAACACTAACTTGAGTCGGATCCCAGGCAAGCCCCGGAGCATTATAAGCCTCCTATCTTCAAAGCAATTAATTCTATATATGTTATAAGTATTGTTGCATTAGGTGATAGGAGTTGGTTGGAAACTCTTGCTGCATTATATCATTCCTTGTCCAGATACACGAATCCTTGAATCCTACATAGACTAGGATCGAGTAGATGCTTAGCCCTGCTTTAAGCGGTAGAAGTCAGGTGATTTCCTGTCACCTGCGAGATGTAGAGATATTCATATGTGGCACGATTGGCTATATTTGCTATCGTGGAATGGAACCATGTGTTAATAAAATGAAATGAGACCGGGCGGGATGACGATAGTGAAGCAACAAGGCATGGAGGTCTTGGGTGTGGATCTATCCCCGTCTGAGTCGTTTAAGGACCGATTCGCTGTACGTCCTTGAGTCATGTTGAACGCAGTCTAACACTTAGTTGGCCGGATAAGTCGTTCCGACCGCGAAGTTGAGTAATATGGTTCAGGCCGGGAATCGAATGGTAGGTTGCATCTTGGAGGAGAGAAAGGATGTGCTTGGGGACATTGGCGTGAGACCAAGGGGGTTAGAGTCCCTATCACCTGGCAGAGTGTCACCCTTGGGGACATGACATCATTCGGACCCGCGATTCCTGAACTGTACGAAAGGTGACCTGAGCAGCCCTCGCCAGGCGTGACTCGGTGAGTGTTAGAAATACCCCTCCAGCTGGATAGGAATTCGATTCGAATCGCCGTCGCTCCCGGTTAGTGAGCACTTGACTTGAGCAGCGGCAACGTAGATTCCATTAAATTGAACGGATGGTTAATTGGATAACGATGGAAAGGTTGCCTCAATTTATACCTGCTATGGTTAATATTGTTTGCTCCTAATAAAGTGAGTGCTCTAGTACAAGTTTTAATATAGATGACAGGTTAATGATAATTAACTTGATGCTTAAGCATTAATGATTACTTATCCATATTAAGCTTTTATGCAAAATGTGTCAAGCTCGCCACTTTATATCAGCCTTGCATAATCCTTGGTGTCACTTTATTTCTGGTTTTTGGTGGGTAAGTCTAGCTGAGTACATTGTCGTACTCAGGGTTTTATCCCCACTTGTTGCAGGTTGTGTTGTGTCTTGGCGACTGCAAGAGTTGGTTGGCTCCTGCTGTAGAGGCGGAGTGTGATCACGGGCATGATCCTTCTGAGTTATCTTCTCTCTAATGCTTTTGTAGGAAGTCGACTTTAGTACTGGCATGTATTTTAAATAATGGTGTTGTTAGTTTAAAATTACTTTGCTTCCTCTACTTTTGAACTTAAGTTGTAATAACTATGTTGAACTCCGATGTATATTGAATTACTTGTGAAATGGTTGTAACATGTGACTTGTTATGTTGAATCACTACGATCTTGGCTTGTATGTTGGTTGGATTGAAATCCCTCGTGATTTCACTGGACTACCGGAATTATATGGGCTCAAGTGCGAGAATTTGATCACTTCGGTGATTGTTTTTGTACTTGTGCTCTTATAATTTGGACGGTTCCGTTACACAGCGCGTCCGGTCACTGTCGATCGGACGCGTCCGGTTCGTTGAGGGAGCTTACTGGACTCCAACCGGACACTGGCACTGTGGCGTCCGGTCAGTTCTGCAGCGCATCCGGTCGCTGTTTCGTTGTGCGCTGCTGAGGCTTGACCAGTGCGTCCGGTCCGTTACAGGACCAACGCGTCCGGTTGAGCTTCGCGCGTCCGGTCGTTGCGTGGAGCGCGTCCAGTCGGTGGTTCATGTGCGTAGGCGCTGTGTGATTGGCGCGTCCGGTCAATTGGACCAGCGTGTCCGGTCAGCGCGACTGCAGCTGTTTCAAGTTCCTAACGGCTATATTCGAAGGGGTACGTCTATAAATACTTGTTGGCCGGCTCAAAGCTCCATCTCTTGCATTCTTTGACATACTTGTGAGCTTTTTGAGCTAAGCAACTCTCCTCCACTCATCTCTCTTGCTTCTTTGCTTATTCGAAGTGAGATTGAGTGATCCAAGTGCATTTGCATTGTGAGATTGCATCTAGTTGGCACTTGGTGGTTGATTTGCTGCGGGATTCTTGTTTCTCTTGGTGGTTGCCGCCACCTAGACGGCTTGGAGCAGCTTGGAGATGTTGGCAAGAGTTGGTGATTCTTCTTAGCCACCTTCGGTGATTGTGAGGGGTGTGTGCGTACCTCGGCGAAGCGCCAAAGGCAACGTTAGTAAATTGCTCGTGTCATTTGCAACCTTTTGCCATTTGGTAGGTTCTTGTGGCGCCTTTTGAGAGGCTCGGTGTGAGACCGATTAGCCACCGAACCACGTGGTGAAGAGGGTCACAACGGGGACGAGCGTGCCGCCAAGCACGTGAACCTCGGGATAAATCTTGTGTCATCACTTTCATATTGTGATTGATTGATCCCGGTGTTCGATTGTCTTGATATTCATTGTTCATCTTATTGGTTGGCTCAATACTTCGCCCCTCGGTGAAACTCTCCTAACTCAACTCCGCATTACCTTCTTAGTTATCTTTGCTAGCTAGTTAGCTTTGCTAGAGTAGCTCTTTGTGTAGCTTGCTAGTTGTAGTTGTAGTTACCTTCTCGGTTTAACTTGTGCGGTTGAGTGCAAATACTAGAATTGTGAATTGGATAGGTGGCTTGCAAACACCCCGTAGGCTAAGCAAAACTCGCATCTCGCTATTTGTTATATTGATAAACTTGTTTAGCTTGTCTTTGTAGAATTTTTTAAAAGGCTATTCACCCCCTCCAGCCATCAAGACCTTTCAAGTGGTATCAGAGCCGTGGTCACCGTTTGTAAGGCTTAACAACCTCGGTGTAAGATGGCTCAAGTTGTGTTCAACCATGTCAGGGGCAAGCCTCTATTCTTTGATGGTGTCTCATCTTTTGATCATTGAAAAAGAAAGATGAAGCAATATCTTGGCTCTATTAATGAGAAGGTTTGGGAGGTGACACATCATGATTATGCTATCATTGATCCTAACAACCTCATCAACATGACCGCATCAACGACCAATGCAACACTATGGCTCTCAACACTCTCTACAATGGGATTGATGCAAAGGTCTTTGAGCAAATCAAGGATCTTGAGATGGCAAGTGAAGTGTGGACAAGATTAGAGGAAACATATGAGGGTACTTCAACGGTAAAGAGTGCCAAGCTCTATATGCTCAAGGATAAGTTTGCAAGCTTCAAGATGAAGGATGATGAGTCCATACCGGAGATGTTCTATAGGCTATAAGTTATTGTCAGTGATCTTAAGAGCCTAGGAGAAGATGTCAAGGACAAGGACTTCTCACATAAGTTCTTGATGAACTTACCTAAGAAATTTGCTATCTTGAGGAAGATGATCCAAAGAGAGGGTTTGGACAAGGTGACTCCAAACCAAGTGCTTGGAGATGTCATGACCGATGCTCAATATGATGATGATGAAGATGAAGATGAGAAGAAGGAGATCAAGGTCAAGCAAGAGAAGCCCATTGCATTCAAGGCTTCATCTTATAAGGGTAAGAGCAAGGTGGAGAGCGATGATGATCCATTCGATGATGAGACCATGGCCCTCCTTGTGCACAAGATGGGAAGGTTCATGAAGAAGAAAGGATACGGGGCAAGGAAGAGGAGAGACACTATGAAGGCAAAGACCCTTTGCTACAATTGCAATAGCCCCGATCACATAGTGGCGGATTGTCCTTATGAAGATAAGAGATTTCATAATGGGGACTTGAAGCTCAAGAAGAACAAGAAGGATAAGAAAGAGAAGGAGAAGAAAGCAAAGAAGAGCTTCACATTCAACAAGAAGAAGGGTGGTGGTTATGTAGTCACTTGGGATAGTGATAACTCCGATAGTGATGATGATGCAAGCTCTAGTGATGATGAGAGGACCACTCGGTGAGCCATTGCAAGCATCGTCCTCTCCAACAAGCCATCCATCTTTGACACTACATCGACATGCCTTATGGCCAAGCCTACCAAGGTAAAATATGATGATAGTGATGATGATTCTTGTGCTAGTGATGGTTGTAGGAGTGATGATGAGGAGGATGAGGACTACTCCAAGGATGATCTATTGGGCATAATAGATCAAATGAGCAAAGGCTACAAGAAGACCACCAAGAAATACAAAATCTTGGAACAAGAGCTCATTGCCAAGAGCAATAAAAATGATGCCTTGATAGGGGAGCTTGTTGCTCTCAAAAAGAGTAAGGAGTGCAAAGGAATTGAACAAGAGCTCAAAGCTTTTAGGAAATCCTTTGATGAGCTAGAGGCCTCTCGTGAGTGTCTAAAGGAAGACCATGAGGATCTTGAGATTGCTCACACTAGGCTTAACGAAGCCCACTCCACTGTACTTGAGCTCATCAAGGAAAAGGACCTCAAGTTGGAGAAGTTCATGAAGGAAGCTAAGGAGGAGCAAGTGATTGTCACTTGTGATATCGGACTAACATGTGATATTATTAATGATTCTTTATTTGTTGGTCCTACTAATGCTTCATGTAGCTCATCATCATCCACCACAACCAACTCTATCTCTACTACTAGTGATTCATCACTTGTGGTTGAGAATGAGACTCTCAAGAGAGAGGTGGATGATCTCACCCGCACATTAGGCAATGCCTATGGTGGGGATGCCCGCTTGCTAAAATGCTTGGGTAGCCAAAGGTTCTCTCTTAACAAAGAGGGTTTAGGCTATACTCCCAAGAAGGGCAAGGCGGCCTTTGCTACTCCAAAGTCTCGCTTTGTGAAGAGCAATGGTCATTATTGCAATAGATACAAGCAAGTTGAGCATCTAGAGATTAATTGTAATAAAATAAACAAAAACAACAACAAGTTTCATGCTAAAATGGATTACATTCCTTTTGATTCTTGCTACGTGCTTACTAGGGGTGAGAAGGGTGTGCAAGCTAAGTTTGTTGGTACACCAATTATGGGTCCAAAGAAGAAGGCCATTTGGGTACCAAAGAACTTAGTTACTAACCTCCATGGACCCAAGCAAGTATGGGTACCTAAAAGACATTAATTTATTTTGTAGGTAAATTACAAGGCCAGAGGAAGGCATTGGGTGCTTGATAGTGGGTGCTCTCAACATATGACCGGTGATTCAAGAATGTTCAACTCTCTCAAATCAAATGATAGTGGCATTGATAGCATCACATTTGGTGACAATAGCAAGGGTGATGTAAAGGCTCTTGGAAGGATTGCAATCTCAAATGATCATAGCATTTCCAATGTGCTCTTAGTTGAAAAGTTGAATTTCAATCTTCTCTCGGTTGCTCAATTGTGTGATCTTGGTTTCAAGTGCATATTTGGTGTTGATGATGTGGAGATAGTTAGTGTTGATGGCTCCAATTTGATCTTCAAGGGCTTTAGATATGAGAATCTATACTTGGTTGATTTCAATGCTAGTGACACTCAACTTTCAACATGCTTGCTCACCAAATCAAGTATGGGTTGGTTATGGCATAGAAGACTTGGTCATGTTGGCATGAAGCAATTGAACAAGTTAGTGAAGCATGACTTAGTTAGAGGCTTGAAGGATGTCACATTTGAGAAAGATAAGCTATGTAGTGCATGTTAAGCCGGAAAGCAAGTAGGCAACACTCATCCATTGAAAAGCATCATGAGTACTTCCAAGGCATTTGAGTTGTTGCACATGGATCTATTTGGGCCAACTACATACACAAGCATTGGTGGCAACAAGTATGACTTTGTGATTGTGGATGATTTCACTAGATACACATGGGTATTCATTCTTGTGAAAAAGAGTGATGTATTTGACATATTCAAGAAGTTCATCAAGAGAGTGCAAAATGAGTTTGAGACCATAATCAAAAAAGTGAGAAGTGACAATGGAAGTGAGTTTAGAAACACAAGAGTTGACGAGCTATGTGATGAGCTTGGAATCAAACATCAATTTTCAGCCAAGTATACACCTCAATCAAATGGCCTAGTTGAGAGGAATAATAGAACCTTAATTGATATGGCAAGATCAATATTGAATGAGTATAATGTGAGTCATTCATTTTGGGCCGAAGCAATCAACATGGCTTGCTTCTATAGCAACCGCCTCTATTGCCACAAGTTCCTAGAGAAGACACCATATGAGATCTTAAATGGAAGAAAGCCCAACATTGCATACTTTCGGGTATTTAGTTGCAAATGCTACATCTTGAAGAAGGGCACTAGATTGAGCAAGTTTGAGGAGAAATGTGATGAAGGATTCTTACTTGGTTACTCCACTACTAGCAAAGCTTATAGAGTTTGGAATTTGGCTAGTGGTTTACTTGAGGAAGTTCATGATGTTGAGTTTGATGAAACAAATGGCTCTCAAGATGACGAAGATAACTTGGATGATGTGAGAGGAACTCAATTGACCAATGCTATGAAAGAAATGGATATTGGTGATATTAGGCCAAAGCAAGTGATTGATGTGGATGACTACAAAGATCAAGTGCTCCAAAGTTCTAACATACAAGCTAGTGGTTCTCTAATGCAAAATCAAGCTAGTACATCATCTCAAGTGCAACAAGATCAACAAGTGACTAGTTCATCATCTCCAACTCATGATCAATATCAACATCCAAGCAATCAAGTCCAAGTGCTTCAACCAACTAACATTGCAAGAGACCATCCATTGGATTCCATCATTGGTGACATACAAAGGGGAGTTCAAACTAGATCAAGATTGGCATCATTTTGTGCTCACTCTTCCTTTGTGTCAATGGAAGAACCCAAGGACATTGATAAAGCATTGAGAGATCCGGATTGGGCAAATGCAATGCATGAAGAGCTCAACAACTTCAAGAGAAATGAAGTATGGGAACTAGTTGAGAGGCCTAAGGATCACAATGTCATTAGAACAAGATGGGTCTTTCGCAACAAGCAAGATCAAGATGAGATAGTATTAAGGAACAAAGCAAGACTAGTGGCTCAAGGTTACACACAAATTGAGGGTCTTTACTTTGGTGAAACATATGCCCCGGTTGCAAGATTGGAAGCAATTAGGATTTTACTTGCCTATGCTTGTGCTCATAATATCAAGCTATATCAAATGGATGTGAAGAGTGCATTTCTCAATGGGTACATTCAAGAAGAGGTATATGTGGAGCAACCTCCTGGTTTTGAAGATGACAAGAAACCAAGTCATGTCTACAAGTTCAGAAAAGCTTTGTATGGATTGAAGCAAGCACCTAGAGCATGGTATGAAAGATTAAGAGACTTCTTGCTATCCAAAGGATTTGTCATGGGAAAAGTGGATACTACTCTCTTCACTAAGAAGATTGGGAAATACTTATTTGTGTTGCAAATATATGTTGATGATATCATATTCGGTTCAACCAATCAAGATTATTGTGATGAGTTTGAGAAAATGATGGCAAAGGAATTTGAAATATCATTGATTGGTGAACTTAGTTTCTTTCTTGGACTTCAAATCAAACAAATGAAGGAAGGAACATTTGTAAGCCAAAACAAATACATAAAGGATATGCTAAAGAAGTTTGGTATGAAAGATGCAAAAGGAATCACTACTCCAATGAGCACTAATGGAAGCTTGGATAGTGACAAGAATGGCAACATAGTGGATCAAAAGCTATATAGATCAATGATTGGTAGCCTACTCTATGTGACGGCATCAAGGCCCGATGTAATGTTTAGTGTATGCATGTGTGCAAGATTTCAAGCCTCACCAAGAGAAAGTCATTTGAAGGCAACAAAGAGAATATTGAGGTACTTAAAGCATACACAAGATGTTGGATTATGGTATCCCAAAGGTACAAGCTTTGAGCTAGTTGGATATTCGGATTCCGACTATGCCGGTGACAAAGTGGAGAGAAAGAGCACTTCCGGGACTTGTTAATTGTTGGGAAGATCACTAGTCTCATGGTCATCCAAGAAGCAAAATAGTATTGCACTATCTACCGCCGAGGCCAAATACATCACCGCGGGTAGTTGTTGTGCACAAATCTTGTGGATGAAGGCAACATTGAAGGATTTTGGAATCAATTTCAAGAATGTGCCATTGTTATGTGACAATGAAAGTGTCGTGAAGCTAACCAACAATCCGGTTCAACATCAAAGAACAAAGCATATTGATGTTCGCCATCACTTCATTAGAGATCATCAACAAAAGGGTGACATTGCAATTGAGAATGTGGGCACCGAAGATCAATTAGCCGATCTATTCACCAAGCCACTTGATGAGAAGAGATTTCACAAGCTAAAGAATGAGTTGAACATCCTTGACTTCTCCAACATGAGTTGATGCACCCCATATATGACATGCCTCTCCTTTGAGCCCTAAGGTACAATTGGTTGACATATCATACATTCTATGCTAAGGACTCGCTTAGTGCATCTAGTCATAATTTACTTGTTCTAGGCTCATTCATGAAAATCAAATGAATTTGAAGTTTATATGGTGCCACTATTGTCTCTTTGCTATGTATGATCTAGTGGTAGCATATAACTTGTTTAAGTAGCTTGTGATCCTAAGTGTTTAATCTAGATCACTTGTCTAAATATTTGCTTCAACATGGTGCATGATAACCCTTCTAGTGAGGTGTGAAGAAGCTTGCCCTTGGATCAAACCGAAGCATTTCACTTATGCAAGCAATCTAGGTTGAACCACAAACTTGACCCTCACCCCATAATTCAACATGATAATCTATCTAAAATTTGCTCTTTGTGGTCATTGGTGCCAAAGGGGGAGAAAATGTTGTTCACAAAGATAGATTCTAAAGGGCAGAAAACCTAATGGGGAGAATTGATAAAAGAAGGGGATCAACTAAATTTTTGAGCACACAAGTAGGGGGAGCAAGCTCTTAAATATGAATGTTGCATTTCCATGTGCACTTCATATGTATGATGCATAGTTATGCATTTCTTTTTCTCCGATACATTGCTTGTGTGGTGACTTGCTAGTATAATTTGAATGGTATATTGAGGTACTAGCATGAATAGGAAGTAGTTAGATTTTTCTTGCTTCATGTTTTCCAAAGTGGTACTAGAGCCATGCTTATAATGTTGATCTCACGAGGTTTCTAGTTATGTTTGTGCTTTTCCTAGTGGTATCTAACTACACAAGGTGCTAAGATGGTGTTTATCGCTACTCCGATGGTATCGCGCTTCAAAGGTCTATAATCTAAAACACTTAGCACCTATTGGTAGTCAATGCTCCTATATTTTTTCCCTATCTAAGCATGTATGCTTCCTAAATCCAAACATATAGCATACATGTAGGGGGAGCCATTGCTATCAATTTGAATTCATGATCACATGTCCATAATTCTTACACATGGTAATATACTTGGACAATGTGACATGGGTTCGATCAAAATTTTATCATAATATCTTTGTGAAAGGGTTGTCACCAATTACCAACAAGGGGGAGATTGAAAGCTCTATGTTTGGTGTTAGTAATTAGTGACAATGCCTAAGTACTAATCCTATGCCTAAGTTGTATGTAGCATATGAGGATTAGTACATTCCAAGGTTGGTGGCTAGATGGACATGGTGATCATGATGGCCACACTTGGATTTGGACGCAACCCTACGTGATCGAGGCAAAGGTATATACTTAAGGGTTGTGTTTTAGTAACCAAGACACCTAGTGGGTGTGGTTACATTATAGGATAGATAGCCGTACTATAAAGAGGGGAATGACGCAGCAATTGAACTCCTAAGTGCCTCTAGGTGTGCATTTCATAATCATATGCATTTGGATAGAACTAATAACGCCTCGAAAAATGATTGTGAAAATGCTAACACACTCGCACATGATGTGATCACTTGGTGGTGTTAGCACATTTGCGATGACGTTGGAGTTTGAGCGGTAGAGAGTGTTTGGGGTCCTCTCTCCAAACGTTTTTGAGGATTTGAAACGACTATTTTCCACTACGCCGGAAGTCAGAGAAGAAACGGAGGCGAACGGAGGTCACAGAGGTGACCGGACGCTGGACCGGATGCGGTCTCTGTTTGACCGGACACGTCCGGTCAGTGTTCAGCATCTGCGCGTGTTTCAGCTTTTTGATCGGACGCGCAGCGCGTCCGGTCACTGTCGACCGGACGTGTCCGGTTCGTTGAGGGAGCTTACTGGACTCCAACCGGAGGCTGGCACTGTGGCGTCCGGTCAGTTCTGCAGCACGTTCGGTCGCTGTTTCGTTGTGCACTGCTGAGGCTTGACCAACACGTCCGGTCCGTTACGGGACCAGCGCGTCCAGTTGAGCTTCGCGCGTCCGGTCATTGTGTGGAGCGTGTCCGTTCGGTGGTTCGCGTGCGTAGGCACTGTGTGATCGGCGCGTCCGGTCAATTGGACCAGCGCGTCCGGTCAGCGCGACTGCAGCTGTTTCAAGTTCCGAACGGCTATATTCGAAGGGGTACATCTATAAATACTTGTTGGCCGGCTCAAAGCTCCATCTCTTGCATTCTTTGACATACTTGTGAGCTTTTTGAGCTAAGCAACTCCCCTCCACTCATCTCTCTTGCTTCTTTGCTTATTCGAAGTGAGATTGAGTGATCCAAGTGCATTTGCATTGTGAGATTGCATCTAGTTGGCACTTGGTGGTTGATTTGCTACGGGATTCTTGTTTCTCTTGGTGGTTGCCGCCACCTAGACAGCTTGGAGCAGCTTGGAGGCATTGGCAAGAGTTGGTGATTGTTCTTGGCCACCTCCGGTGATTGTGAGGGGTGTGTGCCTACCTCAACGAAGCGCCAAAGGCAACGTTAGTAAATTGCTCGTGTCATTTGCAACCTTTTGCCATTTGGTAGGTTCTTGTGGCGCCTTTTGAGAGGCTCGGTGTGAGACCGATTAACCACCGAACCACGTGGTGAAGAGGGACACAACGGGGACTAGCGTGCCGGCAAGCACGTGAACCTTGGGATAAATCTTGTGTCATCACTTTCATATTGTGATTGATTGATCCCGGTGTTCGATTGTCTTGATATTCATTGTTGATCTTATTGGTTGGCTCAATACTTCGCCTCTCGGTGAAACTCTCCTAACTCAACTCTGCATTACCTTCTTAGTTATCTTGGCTAGCTAGTTAGCTTTGCTAGAGTAGCTCTTTGTGTAGCTTGCTAGTTGTAGTTGTAGTTACCTTCTCGGTTTGACTTGTGCGGTTGAGTGCAATTACTAGAATTATGAATTGGATAGGTGGCTTGCAAACACCCCGTAGGCTAAGCAAAACTCGCATCTCGCTATTTGTTATATTGATAAACTTGTTTAGCTTGTCTTTGTAGAATTTTTTAAAAGGCTATTCACCCCCCCTCTAGCCATCAAGACCTTTCAAATATGTTAAGCAAGCTTACAGTGAATCAGTACAACAATTCTGCACAAGAGTGTCTCTGAGATATCTGTATATATTAGTACTAAAAATAGCCAACATATTACAACTTAATTAGCTTGCTTTCGGTGCACCAGCGTGTTTGATCAAATAAATTGGGAGGTGTAATCGCGATCTGAGCGTAGCTCAACAAGTTGGGTTCCTTGTGGGGGAACCTGCCCACCTGGGTTCAAGTCCCCGACTTGACACGGGTGCTCGCATTTTTCTAAATTTATTCCAGTATTTAATGACGCTATTCTTTCAATGGTAGGCGACGTGCGCATCGACCAAGAGGCGTCTGTGGTGACTTCGTCAATCTTGAGATTTGCCGGTCCGACTCAGTTCTTCGGAGGTGCTCATAGGGGTAAGGTGTGTGTCCATAGGGGTGATTGTGTGCTTGTGTATGTGAGCGTTTGCATCGATAACTGGGTCTCGCAAAAAAATTAGGAGGTGTAATCAAATATTAGAGCAACTCCATCAGTAGCCCCAAAATAGGGCTCCTTCTTTTTATTTGGGTGCTACCCCACTTTTGAGGGTCATGTTTTCTAGACTAAACTTCAGCAGGCCCCCCAAGACAAGGCTTCTACTTCTCAATGGCACAATAGTCATTTTGGTCCCTAAGCTATTATTACTCAAGGCTCAATTTCATTCCTGAACTTTCAAAACGTCCGCTTTAATCCTCAAACTCTACTTTTAGGCTCAATTTCATCCTAAAACTATGAAGATGATCATTTCAGTCCTCGAACTTTGTATTTTGGACTTAATTTCATCCTAAAACTATGAAGATGATCGTTTCAATCTTCAACCTTCACATTTTAGTGGCCATTAATAACAATTCAAGCTATTATTTTTAATGTTAACTTATATGGTACCGTTTATATATATCTGACTATAAATGATTTTTGTGGGAGCAATTATAGTTGCTTCAAATGCTATTTATTTTTTATTATACATGGATATATGGAAACAATAGCAGATCTATAATTTTTTCCTTAGCTACTTCTAGCGTTAGGCTCAACTAATAACCATTTGTGTATAAAATAATATTTTTTATCCATTGGCTCAAAAAATCATATTTAAGAATATTTAGATCTATATTTATATTCATCTTAGAGTATGAATACAAATGTTGAAAGTGTGTTATCCGATTTGATAGCTAGGATGACACTAGGGACAATAGTACCTAACGATGACTATCCATCTCAAATCGTGGGTGGTGTTGGACAAAGGACCAAGTTGTGCCAAAATGCATTTTGATAATTCATGGACGAAATTATGCCTAAAATATAAAGTTTTCTTCTTTTTGGATAGACAAAATTGGAATGAAAAATAGAAGTTTAAAGACCAAAATGCACTTTGGTAGCTTAGGGATGAAATCGAGCCCAAAATACAAAGTTTGAGGACTAAAACAATCATCTTCATAGTTCTAGAATGAAATTGAGCCTCAAGTAATAGTTTAGGGACCAAAATGGCTATTCTGCCTTCCCAATTCCCTCTATTTTCTCACACACTATATACACATCTATTTTCTCAAACACTATATACATATGTATATGAGACACACAACGCTATAAAATAATTTATTTAAATTGTAACTCTAAGACATCTCATACTTAACAATGTGATTGAAAATGTTAATATATAAATTTGAATTCAAACATAAATTTGGTCTGAATTTGATGACATTCGATCACAAATCAAAAGACACAAAGTAATATTTCACCATATCATTATCAAATGAAAAGACACGTAGTCCTAAACCAAAACATAGCATAACATAACATAACATAACATTCAATATCAAATTTCTCCTCTGCCACTAGCTTCATGCATGTCCTCCACTACTATCACTGAAAGCGCTATTGAAGGCTGCCATCTTTTTAGCTACAATTTGAGCCCTCATTGCTATCACATGTCTTTTAAGAGGGGTCCAATGTGTCGAGGTCACAAAACATAAGCTTTTGTTCTCACTCCCATAGCATCTGCCTCTTGAGAGTAGTTGACAGCACGTGTTGCCTTCTTCTTTGGTGCACTAGGTTGACTAGGACTGGTACCAATGGGTAAAATTGCAATGTCATCTGTTGGGGTTATGATCCCTGGGTGCCTCAAGGCATTGATTAGTTAGCAGGTCAAGCGACCCACGATACACAAGCTAGCAAAAAGCCCAAGCAATCAAGGCCCATCTAGGCCAAACGGACCAGGCCAGACGCTAAGGCTAGGGTCATCCATGTAACACCTCAAGTGTTTAGTCCTTAATTGCATTGCATTTGCATAAGCATGACATGCATAATCCATGTTTAGTATTTCATGTAATGCAATTCATGTGTTTGTTTAGGGTTTGTTTGATTGATTTCATAAAGTATTTGATAGTTGGTGTAACAAAAAGGTAAAGTAGTCAATCATGACCTACAACACCTTAGCTATACTTAGAGTAACATTTGGATCAAGGTTCATGTTGACCAAAATTACAAAATTGCCCTCCATGACAAGTTTGACCCCCATTTGACCATAGAAGGCTCTAGTTTGACCAATTAGAAAGTCTAATTTAGAGACCTTGCATGGAAGAGCACCCTTAAGCAAAGTTGTAAAGAAATTCATGAGGAACAAAAGTCTCAATATGACCATCTCATGAAAGTGACCACAACATGCTCAAAAGTGGCCCACAAGTCAGCTAGTGGTGTAATTCCAGGACTTAGAATTTTTCTAAGTCTGGAATTGGACCTTACAGTTTCACTGGTACCTACTTTAGGAGCTTGTAGTTTGCAAACCAAGCCAAACCAGTCTTCACTCATATTGACAAACTTGTAGATCACATGTAGCACTCCAACTTTGCCAACAGTACCCAAGCCTGGTTCTCAAGGGTTCAAGAGATATTGTGTCATGAAAATGACCTGTCAGTCGGCATCTTTAACTGAAACTCGATTTCAGTTTCACTGAACACTACTTAATGACCCTCTAGATCACTAACCAAACCGAATTAGCTCTGGAGGTCTATTACAAGATTGTAAAGCTTATATAGGTCTACAAGTTTGCTACTTTGAGCTTCCACTGAAACGAGCTAGTTTAGAAGATAATTAGCGCTAAAATCCTCCTGTCAGTCGACCATCGCGGACCTTCAGCCGGTTTCAGTCAGGTGACACCGCGCGTCGTGGCGCCCGGGCAGGAGAACGCCGCCGCGTGTCCTCCACGCGCCGCGCGCGACCTGGCGCCTTGGCCAGCTGCCGAGCGCATGAAGGGCACCTCTGCGGTCGCCCCGACCTCAACCATCCATTCCCTACTCCTCCTTCCCTCTCGTCTGCAAAAGGGAAAGAACCGAGCCGCCATTCCCCTTTCTTCTCCGGCGAGCTCGAGCGTGAGCTACGCCACACCACCGGCCGCCTAAGCTCGCCATTTCCTCCGCCTCGACACCCTCCATCCCCTGGACCTACCGAACCCCACGATTTGACCCAAGGTGAGCCGCATTATCTTCTTCTCCGCCTCCGAGGGGTCGCCGGAGCCCGCCATGGGACCTCACCGTGGTCGGGGTGCTTCGGGTCCGTCTCCATCTCCCCTTACCCGCAAAACGGAACCGCCTTGCCTCGGTGAAGCTCGTACCGAGCCCAAACCGCACCATGCTTCTTCACCGGCGACGGTGCGCCGCCACTGGATGTCACCGGCCGCCGCGCACGGTGGCAGGCCCTCTCCTCCCCATCCCCATCCATCCTACGGGTGCCAATCAGTGCGCCGGGTGACGGAGATCACGAGACCGTGTTCGGTTGGCCGCGCGAGCCCTTCTCCGGCGAGCTCGAGCTCACCGGAGCTCGCGGGACGCCGGCTCCCCTGCCTACGGTCGCTGACCACGGGGGTCCACCCGTCAGCGGAGCGCGCGGGCGGGAGCGCTGAGCGGGCCGAGCGCGCGGGTGTGGGCGTTGTGGGCCGAATTTTGTTTCCGGGCCGGCCCAGTCGTCCGAAGTGAAAATGATTTTTATTATTTTGACACTGATTTTTGTACTAGTTGGAAAAATAGGAATCTAGGGTTTTAGTGATCCAAAAATCATGAGATAAATTTTGTTAGAATCTACTGGATGTTTAGTATTTTAGAAAAATATGGATCTGGCATGAGATGTTTAAATTCTGTAAGAATTTATTAGATCCTTTAAATGTGTTTTGGAATGCATGCAAATTTGTTTAATTTATAACTTGAGCTGTAGTGTTCCATAAATTATGAAATTTGGTGGGTAGGTTAATCTATGCTAGCCCTAGCTCTGGTAAAAATTTGGGCATCAGTGCTTAAGTAATTTTCAAGTTATAAGGCTATCATTTTATTCTAGGAAATAATTGAAGGAATTTTTATAATTTTTCTACATGTGCAATGTTCTTGTAACTTTTTGGAGAATGTCTTGGTACCCTAGAGTGTCTAAGAAAAATATGAAATCTGTTGTTTGATACTTTTCAATGTGATTTATGAATTATGCAGAAATCAGCCTTTTGGGCTTGTGAATTTGTATAGGGAGTTTCTGTGAATAAAACTTGTTCAAATTTTTACTGTGGTCTATTTTGAGGTCAGAGAGTCCCCTGTAATTTTTGTAGAATTTTAGGAGCAGTTTACATATATGTTTAAAATTCCATCTAAATAATTAAGTAAATTAAGAAATGGGGTTAAATAAATATTCTAGTTGGTTCCACCTTACTTTCTGGTGTTTTTATACCTAATGTGAACTGTTAGTAACATTAGTTTGGTTTTAGGAGACTTTGGTCATATCAACAAATATTTAACCTTTGTAATTTTAGGTTTTCTGGACAGCTGGAAGTATTTCTAGGTTTGACCTTTGATAAAATTGGTTGCTGGAAAACTTGTAAATACCAAAGTCACAGTAAACTTGATGAACTAGCTTGTGTCAAAATTTGGGAGCATTTGGCTTTGTAGTTTGAGAGTTACTGATGTTTTAAGTGGCAGTTCAGAATCTGCTACTCTCTGTTTTGAGAGGACAGATTCTGGAACTTGTGAAGTTTGACATGGAAAACTTAAGAATTTGGGGTTGAGGTCTGAAAATGAATTGTAGAGCATTTGTTAGGCTTTCCAGATTGTCCTGGATCATATCTTTTGGAATTTTAAATCTCCAGTTGTGATAAAAACAAGTAGCTGCTGTCCAGTATGCTCTACTGTGATGCTTTGCTGATTGATATGGTGTGATATCCTAAGACCTGCTACTTTTGTAATTGTTAGGTGTTAGGGCCTTAACTGAGGATGAGCAACTTTATCTTAGGTTAAATAGATTAGGTGAGTACTTCTCTATCGGAGAGGAAATTTGCACCTACTCTTTTGAAGTGATTTGAATAGAGCGTTAAATTGTTATAATGCATTTCATTCCGAGCATATTGCATCTTTCATTATGCATTCATGAAATTTATTATGCACTCATGCAATAGGTGTACCGGAGGGGGTAACGCTCCTCGAGTTCGAGCAAACGATCCCAGAGGAAGTACTGAGGCAACCAGAGGAGCAGACCGAGCCAATCGGCGAAGAAGCCTCCGAAGAAGACCTTCCGGAGTGTCCAGATCACAGGCCTTCCACCTTCCTTAAAGGCAAGCCCCGGTGCATGCTGAACCCATCAATTTATAAAGATATCTTGAGTACTTTTAATTGTTTACTGCATTAAGTAGTAGGAGTTGTATGAAAACAACTGTTGCATTACACCTGTCCTTGTCCAGATACTATGCCCTAATCCTATATTAGGTGTAGGCACGTGTCAATGCTTAGCCCTGCTTAGAACGGTAGAAGTCGGGTGATTTCCGGTCATCCGCGAGAGATAGGACTGGGTCGCGAGTGGCTTATGGCTATCGTGATGGAACCATGCTTTAAAATGAAATTGAGACCGGGCGGGAGTTCGATGGTACAGCTGCAAGACACTTCACGTCTTGGGTGTGGAGCCATGCCCGTCTGAGTCGTTTAAGGACCGATTCGCTGTACGTCCTTGAGTCATGTTGAACGCAGTCTAACACTTAGTTGGCCGGATAAGTCGTTCCGACCGCGAAGCCGAGTAATGTGATTCAGGCCGGGAATCGAATGGTAGGTTGCTTCTTGGAGGAGAGAAAGGATGTGCTTGGGGACATTGGCGTGAGACCAAGGGGGGGTTAGAGTCCCTATCACCTGGCAGAGTGTCGCCCTTGGGGTTGCGACATCATTCGGACCCGCGATTCCTGAATCATACGAAAGGTGGCTTGTGCGACCCTGGCAGGGGCCTGCGCGGTGAGTGTTAGAAATACCCCTCCAGCTGGATAGGAATTCGATTCGAATCGCCGTCGCTCCCGGTTAGTGAGCACTTGACTTGAGCAGCGGCAACGTAGATCTCATTAATTAAACAGATGGTTAAGTGAATGATACAATGTTGCCACAATTTATACCTGCTATGGAATAATATGAATAATTGTTTGATGATAATCAAGTGCATGTTTAGTACAGGTGCTAAGATAGATGATAGGTAAATGCTAAAAATAACTGCTAGTACAGGTTATAAGAGTTTCAACTACTTATGCCTTTATGCAAAATGTGGTGTCAGCTAGCCTCTTGTGTAAGCCTTGCATAATCCTTGGTGTCTCTTTTATTTCTGGTTTTTGACGGGTAAGTCTAGCTGAGTACATTCCAGTACTCAGGGTTTATTCCCTCCTGTTGCAGATGACATGCTTTACCAGGGCTTCTGCAAGACATGTCTCCACCCCGCGGGTGATGATGACTAGATCACACGGGCGTGATCATCTTTATGTACTTTCCTCGTGCTTTTGCGGGATGTCGATCATCCAAACTGGCAGTATTTAAGTAACTAAAGTGTGTGTTATGCTTCCGCTACTTTCAAACTCGGTTTGTAATAATTGCTACTCCGTGGTGTTAACTTATTTCGGAACTACTTGTGAAATGTAACGTATGATGTGTATGTTGAATGATGCGATCCTGGTTGTAAGCAGTTTGGTTTGAAATCCTTCGTGATTTCAATTGACTACCGGGATTATATGGGCTCAAGTTTGAAAATTTGAGCGCTTCGGTGCTTGTTTTCGTACTTGTGCTCTTATAATTTGGTCGGTTCTGTTACAGCTGGTACCGGAGCATAATTCAACA
This sequence comes from Saccharum spontaneum, assembly GCA_022457205.1. Taxonomy (NCBI): domain Eukaryota; kingdom Viridiplantae; phylum Streptophyta; class Magnoliopsida; order Poales; family Poaceae; genus Saccharum; species Saccharum spontaneum. The sequence goes on along the minus strand of CM039596.1, from coordinate 41,043,222 downwards.
TTAAGCACATCTTACGAGTAATTAAAAACAAAACTATTTGTTTGCGAAAAGGGTTAAACTTTAAAAAGTATTTTTATAAGTATGCCAGTGATCACATCCCTTAGCCCAAATAAGGACTCTTAGGTGGCTTATTATAAAGACTAACTTGGGGTCCTTGTTTGTTTTTGTTTCGTCGTCCATACGGCGTGATATTGTATGGATGCCATCCACTTGGGTGGTAATGTATGGATCAATTACCTCGACGCTCTGGTAAGTGTGAGTTGTGAGAGCATGATCGTCCAACTGGCGGTCTAGGGGAGAGTAGTTTTGGTGAATTGCATATTTACATGTTTAAACCATGTGACTATGTAAAAGCACTTAATTGTGGGCATCTATCAATCGGGTAGCTTTGATACTGAAATATATACATCCGGGGATGTGTATATGGAAAGTATTTAGCCTACTGCTTCCTTGTATGTTATTTTGGGAATTGTTGGGCTGCAATGGAATTTTTCTGCAGGTACACTAACAACGTAACGTGTAGACCGATAGTTTCGCTTATATGAGAGAACGTATGTATGCCACCGCTTAGCGTTAGCACTTTAGTTTTCTACTAAGGTGAGAGGACGTACGGAACGTGCATGCATCATGTTTAATTATATCATACATGTCATTCGCTCCCTCCTTAAAAATTTCAATAGTCCCGACTAAATTAAATTTTGTATCCCCTAAATGATTCTCACTTTAAGTCACATCTTGTTGATACAGATGGCACGCACCAGGATGACAGCCCGTAAGTCAACTGGTGGAAGGGTCCCTCGCCACCAGTTAGCTCCACGCGAGCCCCGTCCTGAGCCCTCCGAGGTGGAACGGTTGCGGGCTGAGCTGGCAGAGGTGACTGCTGCTAGGGATGCAGCACGGCAACAACTGGAGCAAGTGATTCATGATCGAGATCAAGAAACACTTGCAGTCCAGAGGTTGACAGTGGCAAATCGCAACTGTCAGCGTATGTTGGTCCGTGTGATGGAACAGAGGGATGAAGCCTGGCACGAGGAGAACGTTCTGAGAGCTCGTCAGTTTGAGCTCGAACAACAGTTAGAGAATGCTGAAGAATACAATGACAACCTTCATGAAGAAGTGCACCGCCTGAACAACCAGCTTAATCCTCTGCTACCTAGGAACAACAATGTAGATGAGGAGATGGGTTCCGGAATCTTCATGGCAGAGGATGATGATGAAGTGGAGGTCGATGGACCACAAGATGCTCCACCTGCAGAAGCACCAGGGGAAGAGCCAGAAGAAGAAGAAGACGAAGAGTTAGAGCCTGTCAGTGATGAGGACGGCGGGGAGATCCTTGACACGGACTCGGAGGATGATGGTTAGAGTAGTCATCACGTACTTTTAATGCTAGGATCGTCTTTTGTGCCCTCCCTGTGAAGGAGTGAGGCCTTGTAATAACTTGACTCTGGGATGTAAGGCTGAACCGTATGTTTCCTAAATGTAGTTTGAACCTGTTAATTTCGATCGCAATGGGATGTCTTATTGTGTTGTGTTCGGTGATGGTGTCACGATTAGCACCCTTCGGTGCCGCGACGAAACCGAGGGCCTCCTATGGCGCGCGACATAAGGTTGTGCTGCTTGGCACGCGCAGGTATCGAGGTGGCTAGTCCTGATCCAACATAGAACTCTCCATTGAGAAGTCTCTTTGTGGTCAGTTTGAAGTAGCCTTTCACAGTCACTAACAATCTTGAGATCAAATCCAAGTACCGGGCAAAAGGTCAAAATCACGTAGATAGCAACGTAAACGATCCGATAACCGTTGTGCTCCCTGTGAGTGAGCCTTTATCGAAGAACGTCTTGATGGATTACCAAGTACGAGTTCGACAATTGATGCGCTTGAATGGATTGTGCGGTTGTGATGAATTATTGTGCCTTAATTATTATGAGAATTCTATTCTTGAAGACAGTTTGACATTTCGCAATAATTCATCTACAAATTTCCCACATCGTCAGTGCTCATTGGCTATGCATTTTGCAGATGTCGTACAATCTACGTCGGGGTCGTGGAAATGAGGAGGAGGACCCAGCCGCCCCCTCCACCACCACCTACTCCGGCTGAATTAATGCAATCAGTGGTTGAGGGGCAGCGTATGTTGACCGACGCCATGCGCCAACTGGCTAATCGAGAGGCTCGGCATGGTCGTCAGGGCCCAGAGCCAAACCAGTACAGCGATTTCAAGGACTTCCTGGATACAAAGCCCCCGCTTTTTAAGGAAGCGGAAGAACCCCTACAGGCTGATGAGTGGTTGAATACCATTGAACAAAAGTTTCGTCTGCTACGCCTAACTGATGAGCTGAAAACGGAGTATGCTTCCCATCAGTTGCATGGTCCAGCAGGCATCTGGTGGAGCCACTATCGTTCCACACTGCCTGCCAATGTCCCGATTGCTTGGGATCAGTTTAAGGCGGCTTTCCGAGGGAATTATATTCCTCCCGGTCTTATGGCAATCAAGCACACGGAGTTTATGAGGTTGTCCCAGGGAAACAAAAGCTTGACTGAATACTTGCAGTCCTTCAACAACCTGGCAAGGTACGCCACAGAGTTTGTGGACACTGATGCAAAGAAGATTGCTAGTTTCAAAAGGGGCCCTCGGCCCAAAGCTAATGAAGACTATGGGCACTAGCAAGTGTACCACTTTCAATGATTTCATCAGCGATGCTTTGACACAGGAGAACAACAATGCTATTTATTCTGCTTCTAAGAGCCGTAAAGGGCCCTCGAGGCAAGTGCTTCTCAGTCAAGGTCCTCAGCTGCACCAAGGTCTTCTCCACGCCCGCCTGCTCAGAATACAAGGTTCCGTCCGCCACAGAAAAAGCCTGCTGCAAAAACTGGGTTCCGTAAGGCATATACTGTCGCTCTGCCAAAGGGGACTTCTGGTCAGAGTAGTTCTAGTGTTCCTCCTAGCAATATGCCTTGCTGGAATTGCAACAAGCCAGGCCATTGGGCCCGGAACTGTCCGTACCCTAAAAAAAATGTCAATCAAGGTGGTCGTCAGGGACACGCTCATTATAACAGCATTGAAGAAATTCCATCTGGTGAGGTGGTCACGGCTGGTAAGTTCCTAGTTGACCAACACCCCGCAGTGGTGCTTTTTGATTCAGGTGCTTCGCATTCCTTTATCAGTCCTAAGTTTGCATCCAAATTTGCACACAAGTTGCATACTGTTGAAGGTGTGGGTTATTGTATTAGTGCTGCAAGTGGGAATATTTCCACAAACAAAGTAGTGGGGGAACCTTAAGTTTGAGATAGAAGGGGCGAAGTTATTCGCTTGCTCTATTGGTGTTACCGGGGTTAGACATAGATGTTATCTTGGAATGAATTGGATGAGTCCAGAATGGGGTACTCATTGACACATCTGCTCGGGTAGTTATGCTCAGAGATCCTACCGATCAAAAGGGTTTTCTAGTTCAACTTCCCAGAAAAGTTGAATTGTCGGGGAAAATTCATGCTGTGCAAGCAAAGGCGTTGGCTGAAATTCCCGTAGTGAAGGAGTTTCCGGACGTCTTTCCCGATGAATTGCCGGGACTCCCTCCGGATCGGGATGTGGAATTTAAAATCGAGTTGCTGCCTGGTACCCCCCCCCCCCCCCCCCGCACCCATCTCTAGGAGACCCTATAGAATGCCTCCAAATGAGTTAGCTGAGCTTAAGGTACAATTGAATGAACTTTTGAAGAAGGGGTTGATCCGTCCTAGCTCATCTCCGTGGGGTTGCCCTGCTATCTTTGTAAAGAAGAAGGATCAAACCTTGCGGATGTGCGTGGACTATAGGCCTCTGAATGCAGTCACTGTCAAGAATAAGTATCCTCTACCGCGTATCGACATCTTGTTCGATCAATTGTCCAAAGCTAAAGTCTTTTCCAAGATTGATCTAAGGTCTGGGTACCATCAGATTAAAATCCGTCCTGAAGATGTTCCAAAAACAGCCTTCTCGACGAGATACGACCTTTATGAGTATCTTGTTATGTCCTTCGGTCTGACTAATGCCCCAGCGCACTTCATGTGCTTGATGAATTCGGTGTTTATGCGCCGAGTTGGACAAGTTTGTGGTGGTGTTCATTGATGACATCTTAGTGTATTCTGAAAATGAGGAAGACCACGCGGAACACTTGCGTATTGTCCTCAGCAGATTGCGTGAGCATAAACTGTATGCGAAGTTCAGTAAATGTGAATTCTGGGCTTCGGGAAGTACCTTTTCTTGGGCATGTATTGTCCGATGGAGGTATTATGGTGGATCCCACCAAGGTAGAAGAAGTATTGAATTGGAAGGCTCCTACTTCGGTTCATGAGGTCCGGAGTTTTCTTGGGTTGGCTGGCTATTATCGTCGCTTCATCCCGGATTTCTCAAAAAATAGCCAAACCCCTGACTCGGTTGCTGCAAAAAGACACCAGGTTTGTCTGGACTCCTGAGTGTGATGCGGCTTTTCACCAACTGCGAACCCTCCTAACCTCGGCTCCGGTTTGGCACAACCGGATATCGAAAAAACCTTTTGATGTTTACTGTGATGCCTCAGGCATAGGTTTGGGAGGTGTTCTGATGCAGGAAGGCCGAGTAATTGCATATACTTCACGGCAACTTCGGAAACATGAGGTGAATTATCGACGCATGACTTAGAACTGGCCGCAGTTGTTCATGCTTTGAAAGTATGGCGGCATTATCTGCTGGGCAATGTCTGCAATATCTACACCGACCACAAAAGCCTCAAATACATCTTCACCCAACCTGAGCTAAATATGCGTCAGAGAAGATGGCTGGAGTTGATTAAAGATTATAATCTTCAAGTGCACTATCACCCAGGCAAGGCAAACGTGGTTGCGGACGCTTTGAGCCGTAAGTCTCATTGCCATTCCTTAGTTGAAACTGATTTTCACCGATCCCGCCTGTTACATCCGGCAGTCTTGTACAACATCACCGTCAGTGGTACTCTCAGAAATAGAATCATTGAGCTCCAAAAGACTGATCCGGGTATATTTCACATAAAACGAAAGATGAAAGAGGAAGAAACTAAGCATTTCAGGTTAGATGACGAAGGTGTGCTGTGGTTCAAGGATAGGTTAGTGGTACCTAAGGACCGAGAGCTTAGAGATCAGATCCTGTTCGAAGCACATTCTTCCAAGTTGTCCATCCATCCTGGTAGTAATAAGATGTATTATGATTGA